>CM024755.1:130588791-130809554 GCA_014218235.1 Colocasia esculenta
TATATATGCATGGTATGCATGGTTTTCTGCATGATTTAGAGTTCTGGCCGAAGGCCACCTTGGCGTCAAGCCCAGGCCGTTTAGGTGGTGTCAGCGTCCAGACATGGACGCCAACACTCATCCCGGCGTCCAGCGATATGGACGCCAATTCTCTGACCTGCATGCGCAGCAGAGCTGCAAGCTTCTGAAACAAGGCATGGCCACCATTGGGGATGTCCCCCAACGGCTCTGAGGTGTCCTATCACCCTAGTGAGTGGGAGAGAGACCCCCTTATGTCTGAACCAGAATTGGACTCTCCCACTCTTCCTTCACCCTTGCAAGAGGAGAAAGGAGAAAGAAAAACCCTAGGAGCAAGTCTGAGAGAAAACCCATTTTGCCACCCAAAAATCCACATCCCTGGACCTGGATCCGGCGTCCCCCTGCTGCAAGGAGGTTGCTGGACCAATGAGGAAGGCTTCCCCGACATCCCTCGCGTGGAGATCATCCAGGAGCCCGGAGGAGAGATCGTTTGGAGGGGGTTCTGCAACTTTCTTGGAACTGCCCAGGAGGTCTTCACCGAGCCCTAGATCCCTTGGGAAATTTTATAAAGGCAAGTGACCTATCCCTGATGTCCCCTATGAGTCTAGGTTGGTTTTGTGATTTTTATGGAATTTTCCTCGAGTCCTAGACCCTCCAATTCACCCAAGATTCAGAGCTCGGGTCTGTGTTTCTGCACAGACCTGATTCGACGGCAAGGTCCCTGGACGCCTGTGATGAGCTTGGCGTCCATCGACCATGCCGCTGACCCTGAGTCAGCGGCCAGAGACCGCCGCCGAGTTCTTCTGGACAGAACAGTGAGCTGTTCTGTCCCTCTTATACATTAATTTCGGTATGTTTTTACGTGATGAGGATATATGGTAAACCTTATACTCTATGTATATTGTGCTTGTGGTGTGTGGTGAATGTGGTGTGATGGTGAATGTGGAAATGGTATTCCTTAAACTTGTGAGCATGAATTGTTGTTTCTTGCAAAATTAGTTTTCATGATTAGAATTGTATGAAGGCCTTGTTTTGGTCTGATCATGAAGTCAGTGGGTCAATATATGTGTTTTGCAATTTGGTAAATTATCCATGCTAGTGTAACGTGCTAATAAATCCGATTCGGTAGAATAAAATGAAAGCATGCAAGAATGATTTGTAGTGTTCAATCCATAGATGTATGAATTAGGGAAATTTTGTATTCTCAATTCATGCATATGTTAATAGCTTATGTTTAAACAGCAAGTGGCTAATTTGCAAAATGTGTTAGACCCATGTTAACTTAAGTTGTTAATAGCATGCTAATTAGGCGTTTTATTTTCTGTAAATTCTAATTAGCTCAGAAAAATCTGAAAATTTGAGGGTATGACCTTGAACCCGAAAACAGCATGTGGTTAAAATTTCAGGTCATTTGGATCAGTAAATAAAAAGTTATGTGTTTTTCATGTGAAATGTGATAATTCGTGCATATGATCGTAATGTGATTAGATTTTGTTTAAACCCAGCATGATCGTGTGTTTACTGTGTGTTAAACTCTTGAAATTCTGTAGTACCATGTTAGGAAAAAAGAGGTATTCATGTGAGTGAGAAAGTGAATGAGATGAAGTGTTATGTGTAAACCAAGTGTAAAACGGTAAATGTGTAAATGTGTAACTGTGCCAATGTGACACTGCTTCCGTAGAGGGCAGTGGAGCTGTATCAGGGAAAAGTCCCCCTGAGAAAGTTCATTGTGTTAAGTGACCCTAAGGGCATTAGGGGGAAATCCTGGAGGTGGACAAGTACCACTGGTTAGGGTGGAGACTTGTTCTCCCGGTCTGCGCAGTCCAAGAGTCGCCATTGGAATGCCTAGATGGCGTCTATGTGTAATGTGATGTGTATATGTCCTTCTTTGGTGGTTTGGACTATGTGTCACGGCACCTAAAATGTGTAATGTGAAATGTGTAATGTGTATGTGACCATGTGTAAATGTGTAAGTGACATGTGAATGTGTATGTGTAAAGTGAACCATGTGAAAGAGAAAAACTTGTGCAAATAAAAATGTGAAACTAAAGATGTGGAAATGTGTTATTGAAACCTATGTGATACAAATCTGAAACCATGTGAATTCAGAAATTCATGTTATTATCATTATGTTAATGTGCAAAGATGCTTAGAATCCATGTTAGGGATAATTAGTGAACACGGGCACAAGACTGCATGAATGGTTGTTGATGTGATAGTTTTATGCATTATTGTAGCTCTCATGCATAGGTTTTCAGCCATGAAACCATATGAAATCAGCAACCTAAAGCATGTGAAAAGGTTCATGTATGTGTTTAAAATGTGTAAAATCCATGCTAGTTGTGTTTCCCTTCCTGTATGTAAAAGTTCATGTTGATAGCTCTCATGTTTTGATTCTTTAAAGATTAAAGTTTCATGAGTAAATTGAATAGAGACCATGTGATAGGTGAATTTTATTTTAGAAATCTGAAAGCATGAGTTATGTATAAAATTGTAGAACTTTCATGATAGGTTGAAAACTTGAATTGACTAACATGCTATGTGTGGCTAATTGTAATGTGCATGTAGAAACCACTAGGACTTATAAGTGTATATCATGAGTAGTGTTGCTTGCTGAGTCCTTGGACTCACTCCTTGCTTCGGCGTACAGGTATAGTTGGTGACACGACACCGCTTGAGGAGACGGTGGAGACGGACTCCGAGCGCGGAGACTAGCTAGTTGTTTGGAGTTCTTTGAGATTGTGTATTTCACAGTATGTAATTTTGAACATTGTACTAGAAGTATCATGAGAATGATGTATAAGTGTGGACATTTGTATTTAATTTCAGCAATTTAAATCATGTGGATTTTTAGTTCTTTTATGTTAATGCGAACTGCATGTATGTTTAATGTGGATGATGAATGAATGAAGACATTGGTCTTTTACTTCCGCTACTCTGTTGTATATTCGCGTGTATCTCAGCTGTTTGTATCGTTTGGGTAAATGTCCCACTGTGGCAGCACTCGCTATACCGACGTGGGTCGGTATGACCGTACCGGTGTATCGAGGGCCGTCACAGAGATTGGTATCAGAGAGACCGGTTGAGATTGCACATGAATATACCTAAGTCATCATCCCCATTGCATGCTAAGTATGTCCACATGTGTAGAAAACACTAATAGGAAATGAAAGATAGATAAGAAAATGGTTAGAGAACTTAGTAACCTAGCTCTAATGGTGGCTGAAATTTTATTACAGCCATGGCTTCCCGTGGACGACGTGGAGGTGTGCCAGCTCGCGACGACGAGCAGAGGCGTGAGGAGCGGGCGGAGCAGCAGGCCCCGGCCCCACAGGGTCCTGTGCTTCCCCCACCACCGCCAGTGGACTATGGAGTATTTATGCAAGGTCTGGTGCAAGCCATGCAGACGCAGGCCCACACCCAGGCAGCACTCCAGGCCCAGTTGGAGGCCCAGGTAGAATAATAAAACAACCTAGTAGTTTGCTATTTAAATTGCATGATATTGTGTTTATTGTATATTGTTATTGTTTAATGTAGCAGGCTCAGGCCCCAGCTCAGGACCATGGTGGACCTTCCATCATGGAGCGATTCAAGAGGATGGCCCCACCCTCTTTTAAGGGGGAGAGTGATCCGCTAATGGCAGAAAGCTGGATGAGGGAGACGGAGAAAATCTTCCGAGCTATCAGGTGTCCTGATGAGGACAAGGTGACCTTAGCCACCTACATGCTACAGGTATGTTTGGTTTATGCTTGTATGTTGTTTGTCAAGTTAGAAATTGTTGTTAGTGCTTATGAAGGTGTATTGCAGGAGAGAGCTGATGTATGGTGGTCCTCCCTACTGCGTACGCGCTTCGAGGACGGAGCAGTTGATGTGGCGTGGGACGCGTTCGTGAGGCTCTTCCGAGCCAAGTTCGTCCCAGAGCATATCCAGGACAAGATGGAGCAAGAATTCCTTTCCCTGACGCAAGGATCAATGACCGTCCTGGAATACGAGGCAAGGTTTTCTGAACTTTCTAAATATGCACCGCATATAGTAGAGGATGAGCGCAGGAAGACCAAGAAGTTCGTGATGGGTCTCAAACCATCACTGAGGACGAGGCTCGTGGCGTTCGACCACCGCACGCTAGACGAGGCCCTCAGCGCAGCCTGCAGACAGGAGGGAGAAATGGAGCAGTATCTGGAAGAGAAGAAGGCTTCGCAGAAGAGGCCGGCAGCGACATTCCAGCGGCAGGATAAGAAGAAAACGGTGTACCAGACACCGCAGAAACCAATGGCAGTCAGCAACTCTCAGGTACCTTCTGTACGTTCCCCCGGTGCGAAGAAGGAGTGTCCCCATTGTGGGAAGACCCATGGAGGTTCCGAGTGCTGGTTAGTAGCGGGTAGATGCTTAAAGTGTGGGAGCAGCGACCACAAGATCAAAGATTGCCCAAGACTTCAGCAGGGAGCTCAGCGTGGAGCGCCAGTACCAGCAGTAGCGGCAGCCGCGCCAGCTACAGGACGACCAGGAAGGCCTCGAGCCCCAGCTCGAGTGTTTGCGTTAGCTCGTGAGGACGCCGAGCAGGCGGAGCATGTCACCGAAGGTACAGTTTTACTTTTCGGTGTGCACGCTCGGGTTTTGTTTGATACGGGTGCTACTCACTCGTTCATTTCCGAGCGGTTCGCTAGGCAGTTAGCCCTAGAGTCAGGCATAGAGTCTGAGGAGTTAGAGGTCCCTTTGTCTGTGCACACCCCTGCGGGTACGGTATCGACTAGGAAGTGCATTCCGTCGTTACCTGTGTGCATTGAGGATAGATTCCTAGATGGGTGTTTCTTCTTGCTAAAGATGAAGGACTATGATTGTATCCTTGGTCTGGATTGGCTAGAGGAGCACTATGCGTTAGTGGATTGTCGTAGGAAGAAGATTGTTTTCCGCATTCCTGGTGAGGATGAGTTCTCTCATCCCTTGCCAAAGAACTTAGCGGGAAAGTTAGTTATCTCTGCCATGAAGGCGATGCGCATGGTGAACAAGGGTTGTGACGCATTTCTTGCCAGCGTTATGCTAGTACCCGATGCTGGTTCGTCACTGACTCTTGCAGAGATCGATGTGGTGCAGGACTTTCCAGATGTCTTTCCCGACGACTTGTCTGGATTGCCACCGGATAGGGAGATAGAGTTCACTATAGAGTTGCTTCCAGGCACCTCTCCTATCTCGAAGGCCCCATATCGGATGGCCCCTGCAGAATTAGCCGAGTTGAGGAAGCAATTGCAAGAATTGCTCGATAAGGGATTTATTCGCCCTAGTGTTTCCCCTTGGGGCGCACCTGTATTATTCGTCAAGAAGAAAGACGGGTCACTTCGGTTGTGCATTGATTATAGGAAGCTAAACCAAGTGACTGTGAAGAACAGGTATCCCTTACCTCGGATTGATGATCTGTTTGACCAGTTGCGAGAGGCATCAGTCTTTTCCAAGATTGACTTGCGATCTGGTTATCATCAGTTGAGGATTAGGAGTGAGGATGTGTCCAAGACGGCATTTAGAACCCGTTATGGACATTATGAGTTTTTGGTCCTTCCTTTCGGATTGACCAACGCCCCTGCAGCGTTCATGGATCTCATGAACCGGGTGTTTAGTCCGTATCTAGATAGCTTTGTTGTTGTGTTTATTGATGACGTGTTGGTCTATTCTCCGGATGAGGCCACACACCGTCAGCATTTGAGGTTAGTCTTAGAGGTTCTCCGTGAGCACAAGCTGTATGCGAAGTTCAGCAAGTGCGAGTTCTGGTTGCGCGAGGTTCATTTTCTCGGGCATGTTATCTCCGGCGCTGGTGTTGCAGTTGATCCAGCAAAAGTCCAGGCAGTTATGGATTGGGAGATTCCCAGGACCCCTTCGGAGATTCGTAGTTTCCTTGGGTTAGCTGGTTACTATCGGCGATTCATTGAGGGTTTCTCATCCATCGCCGCCCCTTTGACAAAGCTGACCAGAAAGGGTGAGAAGTTCGTATGGTCTGAGGCATGTGAGCGCAGCTTTCAGCTATTGAAGGCTAAGCTTACTTCTGCTCCGGTATTGGTATTGCCTAGTGGTCTAGAGGGCTTTGCCATTTATACGGATGCATCTCAGATTGGTTTAGGCTGTGTGCTCATGCAGCAAGAGAGGGTAGTGGCTTATGCTTCTCGTCAGTTGAAGGAGCATGAGAGGAACTATCCGACTCATGATTTGGAGCTCGCAGCTGTGGTTCATGCACTAAAGATCTGGAGGCACTATCTTTATGGTGTCAGATTTGAGGTGTTTACCGACCACAAGAGCTTGAAGTATCTTTTCTCCCAAAAGGAATTAAACCTGAGGCAGAGAAGATGGATTGAGTTCTTGAAGGACTATGACTTCGACCTTCAGTATCATCCTGGAAAGGCGAACGTCGTAGCGGATGCTCTTAGTAGAAAGAGGTCTTCGCTCCAGCAGGATTGGAAGATGTTGGAGGATGCAGCGTGCTCTATGACCGAGTTAGAGCCATCGTTGTGTCAGGCTTTTGTAGCTCAGCTATCCCTTAGATCCTCAGTCTTGGATGAGGTGATTGAGCAGCAGAAAGCCGATCCTAGATTGTTAGAGTTAGTGGGTAAGGCGGGCATTGCTCGTGATGAGGACGGTGTGATTAGATTTCAGCACCGTGTTTGTGTCCCCGATGTGGTAGATGTCCGTGAGCATGTGTTAGCGGAGGCTCATAGATCGCGATTCTCTATTCATCCGGGTAACACTAAGATGTATCAAGACCTGAAGAGATCATTTTGGTGGTCCGGCATGAAGAAGGATGTTGCGGATTATGTGTCTAGATGTCTAGTATGTCAGCAGGTGAAAGCCGAGCGGCAGCGACCATCCGGCCTTATGCAGAGGATGGATATCCCAGTGTGGAAGTGGGAAGCTGTCACTATGGATTTGTATCGGGTTTGCCTCGATCTAGAAGGGGCAATGACTCGATTTGGGTAGTTGTAGATAGATTCTCGAAGACTGCTCATTTCTTGCCTATGAAGAAGAAGCAGTCAGTAGAGAGTTTAGCTAGATTGTATGTTAGCGGTATCATTAGTTGCATGGTGTGCCGAAGTCGATCATTTCGGATCGAGATCCGAGATTTACTTCGAGATTGTGGAAGGGTCTTCAGGATGCGTTAGGTTCGGAGCTTAAGCTCAGTTCGGCGTTTCATCCCCAGACCGATGGACAGTCCGAGAGGACTATCCAGACGCTCGAGGATATGTTGAGAGCGTGTGTTCTGGATTGGAAGGATGATTGGGAGCGTCATCTACCTCTTGTGGAGTTCGCATACAACAACAGCTTTCATGCTAGTATCGGTATGGCTCCATTCGAGGCGTTGTATGGTAGGCCCTGCAGATCTCCTTTATGTTGGGAGGAGACTGGTGATAGGCAGTTGATCGGACCGGAGTTAGTTCAGGAAACTTCGGATAAGATTCAGCTTATCAGGAAAAGGCTTGTTGCGGCACAGGATAGGCAGAAGAGTTATGCCGACAACAGGAGAAAGGATTTGGAGTTCGAGGTTGGCGATCATGTCTTCTTGAAGATATCGCCTACTCGAGGTGTTGTCAGATTTGGCAGGCATAGCAAGCTAAGCCCTAGTTCATTGGCCCATATGAGATTCTCAGACGTTTGGGCAGCGTGGCGTACGAGCTAGCATTACCCCCAGCTTTGGCTAGCGTTCACCCGGTATTCCACGTATCTATGCTCAGGAAGTATGTCCGAGATCCGTCTCATGTAATTAGTCATGAGCCAGTGGAGATCCAGCCAGATCTTTCGTATGTCGAGCGACCAGTAGCCATTCTTGACCGGAAGGTTCAGCGTCTCCGGAACAAGAGTATCGCGTCGGTGAAAGTTCTATGGCGGAACTTCTCACGTGAGGAGGCTACGTGGGAGCTTGAGGATGTGATGAAGAAGAAATATCCCCTTTTGTTTGAGTAGTGTCGTTCTAACTTCGAGGACGAAGTTTCTTTAAGGGGGAGAGGGTGTAAGACCCTCGAATTTCCGTCGCATTATTTGTATTTATGTGTGTATGTTTGTACTTGTGTATGTATGTACATATTTACGTACGCATTAATTAGTATAATTACGTGTGCATGTGTTTGTATTAAGCATAAATAATGTATGTATTGCATGATGATAGTATGGATACAATACTATAGGTATATTGCATGTATATATGCATGGTATGCATGGTTTTCTGCATGATTTAGAGTTCTGGCCGAAGGCCACCTTGGCGTCAAGCCCAGGCCGTTTAGGTGGTGTCAGCGTCCAGACATGGACGCCAACACTCATCCCGGCGTCCAGCGATATGGACGCCAATTTCTCTGACCTGCATGCGCAGCAGAGCTGCAAGCTTCTGAAACAAGGCATGGCCACCATTGGGGGGATGTCCCCCAACGGCTCTGAGGGTGTCCTATCACCCTAGTGAGTGGGAGAGAGACTCCCCTTATTGTCTAAACCCGAATTGGACTCTCCCACTCTTCCCTTCACCCTTGCAAGAGGAGAAAGGAGAAAGAAAAACCCTAGGAGCAAGTCTGAGAGAAAACCCATTTTGCCACCCAAAAATCCACATCCCTGGACCTGGATCCGGCGTCCCCCTGCTGCAAGGAGGTTGCTGGACCAACGAGGAAGGCTTCCCCGACATCCCCTCGGCGTGGAGATCATCCAGGAGCCCGGAGGAGAGATCGTTTGGAGGGGGTTCTGCAACTTTCTTGGAACTGCCCAAGGAGGTCTTCACCGAGCCCTAGATCCCTTGGAGAAATTTTATAAAGGCAAGTGACCTATCCCTGATGTCCCCTTATGAGTCTAGGTTGGTTTTGTGATTTTTATGGAATTTTCCTCGAGTCCTAGACCCTCCAACTCACCCAAGATTCAGAGCTCGGGTCTGTGTTTCTGCACAGACCTGATTCGACGGCAAGGTCCCTGGACGCCTGTGATGAGCTTGGCGTCCATCGACCATGCCGCTGACCCTGAGTCAGCGGCCAGAGACCGCCGCCGAGTTCTTCTGGACAGAACAGTGAGCTGTTCTGTCCCTCTTATACATTAATTTCGGTATGTTTTACGTGATGAGGATATATGGTAAACCTTATACTCTATGTATATTGTGCTTTGTGGTGTGTGGATGAATGTGGTGTGATGGTGAATGTGGAAATGGTATTCCTTAAACTTGTGAGCATGAATTGTTGATTCTTGCAAAATTAGTTTTCATGATTAGAATTGTATGAAGGCCTTGGTTTTGGTCTGATCATGAAAGTCAGTGGGTCAATATATGTGTTTTGCAAATTTGGTAAATTATCCATGCTAGTGTAACGTGCTAATAAATTCGATTCGGTAGAATAAAATGAAAGCATGCAAGAATGATTTGTAGTGTTCAATCCATAGATGTATGAATTAGAGAAATTTTGTATTCTCAATTCACGCATATGTTAATAGCTTATGCTTAAACAGCAAGTGGCTAATTTGCAAAATGTGTTAGACCCATGTTAACTTAAGTTGTTAATAGCATGCTAATTAGGCGTTTTATTTTCTGTAAATTCTAATTAGCTCAGAAAACTCTGAAAATTTGAGGGTATGACCTTGAACCCGAAAACAGCATGTGGTTAAAATTTCAGGTCATTTGGATCAGTAAATAAAAAGTTATGTGTTTTTCATGTGAAATGTGATAATTCGTGCATATGATCGTAAGGTGATTGGATTTTGTTTAAACCCAGCATGATCGGTGTGTTTACTGTGTGTTAAACTCTTGAAACTCTGTAGTACCATGTTAGGAAAAATAGAGGTATTCATGTGAGTGAGAAAGTGAATGAGATGAAGTGTTATGTGTAAAACCAAGTGTAAAACGGTAAATATGTAAATGTGTAACTGTGCCAATGTGACACTGCTTCCGTAGAGGGCAGTGGAGCTGTATCAGGGAAAAGTCCCCCTGAGAAAGTTCATTGTGTTAAGTGACCCTAAGGGCATTAGGGGGAAATCCTGGAGGTGGACAAGTACCACTGGTTAGGGTGGAGACTTGTTCTCCCGGTCTGCGCAGTCCAAGAGTCGCCATTGGAATGCCTAGATGGCGTCTATGTGTAATGTGATGTGTATATGTCCTTCTTTGGTGGTTTGGACTATGTGTCACGGCACCTAAAATGTGTAATGTGAAATGTGTAATGTGTATGTGACCATGTGTAAATGTGTAAGTGGCATGTGAATGTGTATGTGTAAAGTGAACCATGTGAAAGAGAAAACTTGTGCAAATAAAAATGTGAAACTAAAGATGTGGAAGTGTGTTATTGAAACCTATGTGATACAAATCTGAAACCATGTGAATTCAGGAAATTCATGTTATTATCATTATGTTAATGTGCAAAGATGCTTAGAATCCATGTTAGGGATAATTAGCGAACACGGGCACAAGACTGCATGAATGGTTGTTGATGTGATATGTTTTATGCATTGTTGAAGCTCTCATGCATAGGTTTTCAGCCATAAAACCATATGAAATCAGCAACCTAAAGCATGTGAAAAGGTTCATGTATGTGTTTAAAAATGTGTAAAATCCATGCTAGTTGTGTTTCCCTTCTATGTATGTAAAAGTTCATGTTGATAGCTCTCATGTTTTGATTCTTTAAAGATTAAAGTTTCATGAGTAAATTGAATAGAGACCATGTGATAGGTGAATTTTATTTTAAAAATCTGAAAGCATGAGTTATGTATAAAATTGTAGAACTTTCATGATAGGTTGAAAACTTGAATTGTCTAGCATGCTATGTGTGGCTAATTGTAATGTGCATGTAGAAACCACTAGGACTTATAAGTGTATATCATGAGTAGTGTTGCTTGCTGAGTCCTTGGACTCACTCCTTGCTTCGGCGTACAGGTATAGTTGGTGACACGACACCGCTTGAGGAGACAGTGGAGACGGACTCCGAGCGCGGAGACTAGCTAGTTGTTGGAGTTCTTTGAGATTGTGTATTTCACAGTATGTAATTTTGAACATTGTACTAGAAGTATCATGAGAATGATGTATAAGTGTGGACGTTTGTATTTAATTTCAGCAATTTAAATCATGTGGATTTTTAGTTCTTTTATGTTAAATGCGAACTGCATGTATGTTTAATGTGGATGATGAATGAATGAAGACATTGGTCTTTTACTTCCGCTACTCTGTTGTATATTCGCGTGTATCTCAGCTGTTTGTATCGTTTGGGTAAATGTCCCACTGTGGCAGCACTCGCTATACCGACGTGGGTCGGTATGACCGTACCGGTGTATCGAGGGCCGTCACACCGCTCCTGCTAGTCACCGATCGGCTGCGCCCGACCAAGGCCAGGGCCCTCTCCAGACCCCTCATCTCAGATCGCAGCATGTCGCCGCGATGCCTCTCCTCCCCCAGCTGGGTGCGGAGGTCCCCAGCCTCGGCGCGCAGTCGTGCCGCCTCCTCCGCCTCCTGGCGCCAGCTCATCGCCTCCGCTGCCTCCTGCTGCCAGCGGACTGCCGCCTCTGCCTCCTGGCACCACCGCGCCACCGCGCCACCTCCGCAACCTCGGGGCGTAGGCGTAGCTCCGCCATCTCTGCCTCTAGCGTGGTCGTCCACGCCAGGGCGGTCCTCAGCTTCTGCTCCTGCAATACCAAACATCTTGTCAGAACTCACAAAAGAAGACAAAAACCAAGGGGCATCTAAGTAAGTAACTTATCCGCTCCCGCAGCTGGGCGAGGGCGTCCTCCGCTCGGGCCGCCGCCGACGCCAGCTAGCCCTCCAAGACGGAGCGGTCGAGATCCTCTCGGGAAGAGGAGGCACCTCCCACCATCTGTTGGGCCCTGTCCAACTCTACCCGCTGCGAAAGAAACATCAGGGGTCAGTCAACCACAATTAGAAACAGAAGGGTAGGGTGCAGAGTACTTACCAGCTGGTCCACCACTGCTTGAAGATCGTCCCGCTGCTGTATGGTGGAATGGAGGATACCCTCGAGCGAGGAGATCCGCCCCTCAGGGTCAAGCTGCAACACAAGCCAGGTCAGTCACACAATTAACTAAGAACACAAAAGAGACTGAAAGCAGTAGAAACTCACCGGTCGCCGGTTCCCCTTTTATACCTGGGCCCCGTACCTCCGAGCGTAGGCTCGGAAGTAATCCTCGTCGCTCGTGGCCTCGGAGACCACCTCCTTCCCTCGCCGCTCCCAGTCATCCAGCTGCTCCCGGACCCGAACCGTCCAGTCTGTGACCTGCTGGATTCCCCGGAAGCTGCGACCTGGCCTCTCCCATGACCTCTGTCAGGTCGGGAACTCCACCACCGCCTGGTGGAGTCCCAGTGTCCGCGCCACTAGCCGGTGGTGGAGCGGGACCACTGTGTTGAAACAGTGGAGCCAAATGTCCCTACCGAAGTAAGGACGGCCCCGCTCCACCCACGGCTGGGTGGCGTCGTCCTCCCCGACATAGGGAGTCCACCGTACCTGCGCACCACAAGCAAAGACCCGTTAGTCAATTGTCAAATAAGCGAAGTAAAGGAAAGGGTTAAGGCTAGAAGTACTCACATGTCCAAATGGGACGGTGTCCAATGTGTCATGGATCAGGGTCACCTGGCGCTGCAGGGACCGCTCGTCTCGGAAAAACCGCCAGCGCTGTAAGAGAGGTACCGCGTCGCGTCGCCTCGCCACTCCGCGGCCCAAGGAGGGGAGGTGGTAGTAGGCCCACACCTGCAAAAGCAACGAAAGTCAGTGCCACATTTAATAAGCAGAAAGCAGCAAAGGGTAAGGGTAGAAACATACCTGTAGGAGTGGGAAGAAACCTGCGACACCTGTCTCCCTGCTGGAGGTGCCCAAACTGTCAAAGAGGTGGGCCAGGAGGGCCGCACCCCATGCGTAGTTGCCCACACTAGACAGATCTCCAGCAGGGGCAAGCACCGGCAGCCAACGGGGTCCCTTTTGGTCCCCAAGATCAGTTTCCCGATCACAAGGGTCAGGAACCGCCTCTGGGTCCCCCTTGGGTCCCCTTTGGTCCACTGCATCTCCCTCTTCCTCCGCCATCGCCGCTCTGGCGTCCTTCGTCATCCGATCCAGGTACTCCGCCTGTCCCTCTCCTGTCTGGCGGCGCGCACTCGCCACCCCCAAGCTCGCCTGCAGCACTGTCCGCTGCACCAGCGATGATCTCTCCCCCCTCACCGCCAATCCAAGTAGCCTCTCCACTGGCTCCTGGTAGCTGGTATAGGTGGTCCCGGTCACCGCCTGGCCGTCCACGCGCAGGCCGGTGATCCGTACCACGTCCTCTATCGTAGGGACCATATGTCCCCACGGAAAGAGGAATGCATGGCACTCCGGGTCCCACCTCTCCTTCAGCGCCTGGATGAGTGCCACATCCGACGCCAACTCCTCCAATCGCAAAAATGGCCCGAATCCCATACCCTCCAGTCGGCATATCTGGAAGTCCGGTAAGCCGTCGTATATCGCTCGGATCACGGCCCATCCTAGCCGGGATCGCAACTCACTCTGCAAAGCAAACAGCAAAAGGGTCAGAAGTCGGAAGAAAAATTCCCAAAATCACTCTCTGTCCTGATAAGACGACAAGGGGTTTGTCACCTTCTGAAGGCGACAGAACCCCCGTCGTATTCAGTTAATCATCGCGACAGGCACCCTGCCGCCTTCTATAAGGCGACAGGGTGGGTGTCGCCTCCCCTCTGGTAATGCGACAGGGGGCCTGTCGCATTATCAGGCTTGACCCGAAATGGAACTTTCCCATTTTTCGGCCGTTCCCATCGGGCGAACCGCCCTACACCCGGGTGCTCCGCACCCCCCATGCCCTGCATTCAAGGTTTAAAGTTCGAAACCTACCTTCTTGGGCCCGATGGGCTCGTCCTCATCCCCCACTACTGGCGTGACTTCCTCCTCCATCGGCACGACTGGGGGAGGATCCGGGGTCGCCGTCGACGTTCCCTCGCCCGGTTGTCTTCGACGGATGGACTTCTTCCGCCGTCTACCACCGCTATCTCCTCCTTGTCCTCCACCATCACCTTCCATCGCTGGTTGTCAAGAGGGAAAGAAAAGGAAGAAGAGGAAAGGAAAGGAAGAAGGAGAAGGGGAGGAAGAAAGAGGAAGGCTTGCCGGAGAGAAGAGAGAGGGTTGAAGGAAAAGGGGAGAAGAGGGGTCGGTTTTCGCCGGAGAGAAAAGGGAAGGAGAAAAGAGGGAAGAGGTTTGAAGGAGGAAGAAGAAAAGAGGCGCCTGGCCCAGAATTCGAATTCACCACGGGAGCTATGAAGGCGACCACACCCCTGTTGCTTTCTTGTATAAGGGTTGCGACAAGCCCTATGTCGCATTTACTTTAGTGAATGCGACAATGGGGCTGTCGCCTTGTGGATTGCGACATACCCCATGTCGCCTTCTTAAGCCAGTGTACAAAACCCTAAAAAATCAATACTCATTGCAACAAATCAAATGAATACATCAAATAAAAGCTATGAAGATGGAAAGAACAGCATGTCTCACTCTCGTTACATCAAACACACTCTCACCACATCAAGTCCCACCAAAGTCCAAAAGTACAATCAAGTCTCTCCCTCTGGCTCACGGTCCGCGAGCGGCCGAAGCTTCTCATGCTCCCAGAGGTACGCCTGGTATGTCTCCCGGTCCTCGTCAAGTCTCGGCGGAAGTGCGTGCGTAGCGCACGCCCTCCACAAGGCCGACGCGCTCCGCACGGCCTGCTCATCTTCCGGGGTACCCAGGCGCCGTCTCTTCACAGGAGGCAAATGTGACGGCGGAAGTACTCATGTCCTCGGCTTCCCGATCTGCAAGTAGCACCGCTGCGGGTTGTAGAGCACGGTCGCCATGTTCCCTATTAGCTGCAAATCCAGTCCGCGTCCGAGTGGTAGCCGGATCTCCGCTCCGCGAAGCGCCGCTACGCCCAAAGCGAAGTGCTCCACCGGCAAGGTGCTGAAGTAAAGGCGCCACGCACTCCTGGTTTTCTTGTCCGCCGTCCTGCATAAAACCTTGTCGGAGAACTTGGCCGCGCCGCCGATAAAATTCAAAGGATGGCACCCGAAGATCCGACTGTCGGTGGTAGGATTGTCAATAGGCTTAAATTTTATCCTCACACCTAACCAACACTCTAGAAGGATCATGGAACCATAAAGGAAATCCCCCGTGGAAGCCGAAGTGAGACCCGAGTAAAGATACGCCAAGACGGCGTGAGAGAGTGAAAGTCCCCGCCATACCCCACTTATGGCACTCAAGCTAGCATAGTCTATGAGGTGATCCCCGGACGGGAAAAGCACCACCCCGCACAAGCATATGGCCACGGCCTTTGCAATCTCACGGTGGTCTACGCTCTTGTCCTTACACTTGGATATGACCCACTTAGACAAAGGCACTAGATGGATGAATTGTGGGCTAACCATGGTGTGGACATCCCCCGGATCGGTCATGAACTCCCCTAGAATAAACTTTGGGTTAATGGGCTCGACGGTATAGCTTATGCTTTGCTCGTCCCCCGGCTTGGTTTTAAGGAGAGCTAGAAAGGCCTCGACCTCCTCTAGAAGGACGGTCGCCTCAAATTTGGGAAAAATGAAAGTATGGGTTTGTGGGTGCCACAATTCTATGAGGGCCGTGATACTATGCCAATCAAATGAGATCTTGTGGTAGTTATGGGCCGCTATCAACACCCCACCTAAACCCCACTCTCTCAAGAACCTAATAACAAACATGGGTAGAGATTTGATCATCGGGGCAATCCAATTGAGCTTTGAGTAGCGGCGGGATCCTGGGAAGAGCTAGAAGAAAAAGAAAGAAGAGAGGGGATGAAGGAGAAGCACAAGAATTAAAGAGCAAATTCGTAGTTCAAAGTGCATGAAAATTGAAAACACCAAAACTCACCTCCCTCACTTCCTCGCTTCGGCTCAAGTGGTTGGGGACGTCCGTCACCCTCATAAGCGCTTCATACGTCGTCTGAGCATGCTTCGGACCTTCATAAGCCGTCTCCCCATCTATGGAAGCAAGAGGAGCTCTCCTCATGGCCATAGAAGCTTGCAAAGCTTGAAGAAAGGAAGAGAGAAGAGAGAGCTACGAATTTGGCCTCTCACCTCCCTTATTTATAGAGCCTTAGCACTCCTATTCCTGCTTGGAAGGGGAAGGGAAGACCCATTAGAAGTGGGACTTTGAGTGGGAAGCAATAAGAATCCAAATGGGAGTCAAACTCAAGCTTGGGGCTGAAAGCTTTTGAGCTCAAGCTGAGAAAACTGTGAAAGCGACATATCGACCCGTCGCCTTCAAGGTGGCGACAGGTCTTGCGTCGCCTTCTTCAGTCAAGGGTTGCGACAACCCCTATGTCGCCTTCTGATCAGTCTATGTTGTCTTACTTATTCTTCTGTGTCTGTTCAGGATATTTGCACACATGCTTTGATATTCATTGTTTTGTGCATTGTATCATGTCTATCTTTATTGCTTTGATTATTGAAAATCCATAAAAATCAGAAAATGCAGGGAAATCCATAAAAATCAGAAAATGCAGGAAAATCCATAAAAAAATCAGAAAATTCAGAAAGTCAAAAAAAAAGACGTTCGTCAGGTAAGTCAGGTAAGTATCTCCAACCCTAATCTCTTCGCATTACTATATGGTATCTACGCTACTATATTAGCTCAAGGACCGGCTGGTTCCCAGTGTGTTCCAGGATCTGAGTTCCCCTTCATCAGAAATAAGGATGATCTAGGTGCGCACTGCTAATCGCTGGATAGGCCGTTGGGTGATATGACTCGGGGACGATGGATTCTATCGCACGTCGGGGATGCGAAGTGTCTTGACCCTTGCTTATATTGTCTAGCAATATTATCCTTGAATATTTGTTATTTTCTCTCTTTCTTCGCATTCATTTTTATGATTTCCTTTTTCTTTAGCCCAGCATGCATCATGTAGGAATTTTGAGCTTCATGAATCATGATTTTTCAAAGTCAGCTTCTCAATGATGTCCCAACCCAAATCCTCATTCTCAGACAAGGATTCCACTCCGAATTTGAAAGTTTTCCTCGAGCCTGCTGCTCGGTCCAGTCTGCCAGTATGGTTCCTATGAAGGATTCCTCTCATCCCCATTCATTATAACAGTCATTCCTTTATCCCCGATCCGCTCATTAGTCGTGACCCGCTCGAAGGCCAGAGTCGAATCGACCCGCCGGGCAGCATCTATCCCCTAATGAACGAAACCTGCACACTAAAGATAGCCAGGGTACTTCTTGAATCAGGAGGTTGATCATTCTTTTATTTTGATTTTTATTCGTCCCAAATAGGAATCATCCTCGCATTCTGTTCCCAGCCATGTTCAAGGTCAGCCAGATAATTCTCGCTGCTTATTTGTCCAGAATGGGTGTCTCTTTACCTTGATGCCCGCTTTTCAGATCATTCCGCTTCATTCCGCTACATCACCATTTCATGCCACTGTCGCTCCATCACCGCTCCACTCCCTTGCAAAGCAGGCATCAAGGAGGGGCAATCAATAGACACCCATTTCTGACCTATAAGTCGGGCAAAATCCCTTGTCGTATCATTGATGCCCCACGTTGGCTCATCATCGTCAAGCTGGCTTTCTCCGATCATGACATTATTTCCATTAGTTCATCGCCCTGGAGAACCCTTCCTGGTCAAATCAATATCTTTCACTATAAGCTCTCTGAGTATAAGATCCGATATTTCATCCCGAAGGCTGTGCATGGCTGATTGGACACATTACATGCCAAAATGCAGAAAGGACCAGAAGGCGACAGGCCCTAGGTCGCCTTCCTGAAAACGACGGCCCCTATGTCTCCATCATAATTCCACATTTTAAATCCTCAGAAAATCGCAAAATGACTTAAGTCACCTTCCATATGAGGAAGGCGACATATCGAGGCGTCGCATTCAGGAAGGCGACACTTAGGCCGTCGCATTCTGGACCTTAAACAGGAAACTCAATCCGAAGCCAACTTGGACCCATGCTATTGATGGAAATTGCATGTTTTGGACGTCCAAATCACGTCCAAATCCTCTCAAATTCGGAGCAGACCTTCCTAACATGTCCCTTTCCAAGTTCCAATAGCCCTTGCACAGCCATACTTACCCAGAGTCGGACTATTGCCCATTATTCCTCTCAGACCCGAGTTAGGAATAATCACCCATAAGTACCTCGTCTCTGCATCTTTTTGGGCAAGGCCGGATTCATTAGTTCGCTGAGCAAGAGAGCTTCATCTTCCATGAAGAGAGTCCTCCCTCCAGACGATCAGCAAGAGCGCTCCAAGGCGTTTTCCCATCGGCTACACAATCTCTTCTTCCCTCTTCTCTTTATTTCATTGATTTCATGCATGCATAGTTTCATTTTCTTCATAGTTTAACATTAGATCATGACACACACACCTATTCTTAACACCCACAGGGGTTAAAAGCCCCAATATTGTGAGTTCCCCCCATAATAGTTCATGTTTTCATGCTTTTCATTGAATAGATCATCTACACACGAATTCTAATGGGTGTTCATCTTATTTAAACCACTTTGGCAGGTGTTTGAAGGTCAGAGCAAGGTGAGGCTCTTGCCCCTCGGCCATCTGAGGAGCAGGAAGACGAAGAACCCAAGTCTCCATCCCTGAAGAGGAAGGCGACGACTGCTGTGTCGCGATCAAGAAGGCGCCATTGCCTACGTCGTGTTCACATGAAAGCATCGCGACGCCCATACTGTCGCATTATCAGGTACGCCTTCCCCTTCATCTTTCCTTTCCAAGGTAGTCCGCCCTCCATTTGAACATCAAGAGGCGACTGCATTGGTGGCGATCACGGTCAGTTCCTAATCCCTCTCATATTCACAATCAATTCAAAAGGGAATACAAATCCCATGATTACAGGGTAGCCTGCAATTGGTCCCCAAACTCACATTGATAATACATTCAAATAGGGCATGACAGACAGCTCTTCAGACTCAGATGAAGAGGAAGTCAATGTTGATAATGTGGAGCCCGTTGCTAGGGCAAGTGACAAAGGAAAAGAGGTAGCTCCTGAGATCCCTCTCCTCACCAGGAAGCCACATCAGAGGCTGAGGAAGAAGAAATTGAAGCTCAATCTGAAGCCTATTGTTGCAAGACTGGATGAGCAAGGAAAAATTCTCTGCTCTGTGCAATCCGATATTTTCTCCATTTTTATGAGCCAGAGTGCTGCAGCTACTGAAATGGGTATGGTTAAAAATGTGTTGAGATGGATGAAGAATGAAATGGGAAGCATGAAGACTATCTTGTCCGATATTTCAAATGTGGTAAAAGCACAATCATCCGTGCATGCCACTCCTACTCCCTCAATTCCTCAGGAGTCAAGACCCAGTCAAGTAGAGGAAGATGTTCGGCCATCAGGGCCAAGGCTAGCAGATGTAGAGGTTCGGCCAACAGGGCCAAATTCTAAAGAGACTGTAGGGCCATCAGGGCCAATTGAAGCAGAGAGTGTCCGGCCATCAGGGCCTTTGGAAGCTGAGCAAGATCAGTCAATGTCAGGGCCGCCAGAGCCAGCTGAGGATGTGTCTGGGCCACCTGAGCTAGTGGATTCAGAGGTTGTACCTGTTAGAGAAGAAGAGAAGGTTGTAGCCCCTGAGCTCCTCAGTTCTTCTCCTCTTCCAACTCCAGCTCCTCCTTCTCCACCATCATCCTCCACAGCACCACCAACCCCTATCACTTTCAAACAACCCATTCCAAGAACTATTTCCTCTCCTACACCATTTCCTTCCCAGTCCTCCTCATCTCCTGCTTCCTCAACTCATATTCCTCCACCTCCTTCTTCTTTTGAGGTTCCTCCAGCCTCCTCATCAGCTGGAGCCTCCTCTTCTGGTCCTTCCTCCAGTGAACCAACTGATGTTTCTCCCACTACAACCCACTTCGTCCTTCATCCTCCTACTCCTCCCTCCTTTATCTCTATTATTCCGGAGAGTGCTCAAATTGATGCCCCTTCCTCAGGGCCATCAAAGATGAATTTGAAGAATCTATCCTTCGTTCAGTTTTGAAAGTTAGTACTCATGTTCATAGGACAGGCTCTTCTAGCCCTGTCCCCAAGAAAAGAAGACTAACTTCTACTCATTTTGTTTCTTCTGAACCTTGTTATCCACCCCTTTGGTTTTCTCTTACAGTAGATAATAAAAACAAACCGTTGTATAGAGAATTTCTTCAGAAAACTGCTTTTGCCACTATCTTTGGTCTTCCACACCTCAACCTCTCAGACCATCTTAATATCATTCTCCCTTTCTCTTCTCTATCAAAATCTGAAAAATCGAAAAAAAAATTTGTGGCTGAAGCCAAAACTTAAGAGCAATGGGCTCAGGGCCACAAGACCTTGTACAATAAGTTTTTGAATGCCAGGTTAGCCAGGTTTCCTCCCCGGGATCACTCCTTGACACTCTTAGAATGGTTCCAAATTCTTCACAAGGACACCTGGGCTCCTTTTATCCAAAAGGAGATCAAGATGATCAGGTATTTTCAAATGTTCAATGACCATCGCTATCTCAACAATTTACCTGAAGTTCAGCTTGGTCAATTTCGGCAAGCTATTCGTAATCTTAGTTCCCATGATGCTCATACCGAAGCCATCAGGGTTGATTTTGCCACTTTAAAGTTACCCGAGGTGGTCTTTCTCCCACCTCTTCATTCTATGATCATGGACTCTGATGTTGGCTCCATCATCTTCGAGCGTTTTGCTAGAGTCATGGGGAGAATTCACGTGTAGAAGCGTAATTTGGTCGCATTCAATAGATTCCTGTTCCGAGAATATCATCAGGGCCACATAAATGCAGATGTTCTCGCCCCTCTCTTGTCAAAATGTGAGCGGTTATCTCCAGCTGACGTGGGCCAGTTTCTATCCTCTTTCTGCTCAGCAGCTTACAGACCTGAATGCTTCTCAATCCAAAATCAACAAGCCTCATGTTTCAACTGCTGAATTTCTAGACATGAACTCCATTCACCTTGTTCGAGATCCATTTGCAACATGGGTTGAGAGATACAAGGTTTATGTAGCCATGAGACTAGAACTAAAGCAGAAGCAGATTTTTTATCCAGTCTCCATTGATCAGTTCCTCTCCTGCGCCAGCTTTAGGAAAACCAGTCATTACAAAGTTTCCTTAGATAGAGACCGCTATGCTCAGTTCTTAGAAGAGCAGCGGGACCTTCATCTCCAGAGGATGGCTCTTGTCATGAGACCTTCCTACTCTATTGCTTGTGGGGTCTTTCGACAGTATTTTGAAGTGCAAGAACTTAAGGCTTGGGAGGTCATTTCTCACCATGCCTCTCTTTTGTCTCCTGCTTTCTACCTCCCTGTACCCTCACAAGAGTAATACAAATACCTACCTTTGCTCTTATATTTTTTTTCTCTCTTTCTTTGTCTCATAATGGTATCTTTTTACTTAATGACAAAAAGGGGGAGAAAAATAAACATTCTGAAATATATTTTTAGATTTCATTAATTCATTTTTTTAATTCTTATAGCTTATTTCAGCACATGTTATATCTTGTTATTTTTTGTCATCATCAAAAAGGGGGGGGGATTGAGATCAGTCCATCCCCATATAATATTAATTATTATATATATTTTGGTGATTAACAAAATTCTAACAAATATTTTCTGACAAGTTTATATGAAGCTCAGTTACAGGAAATAAATCAAGCCACACTTGTAAGTACTCTTACCCTATAGTATTTAAAGTTTAGAGCGCGTAATTTGTCCAAGTACACATCGACTTTCTTTATGTTACAACGATTTCATTAGAATCATAACGATTACCACACTCCTATCGATTTCATTTCCACAAGGATTTATAAAGTATCATACTGATTTTGGTTTTATAACGATTTGCTCTCACAATGATTCGATAAGTGAGCATAACGATTTTCTCTCACAATGATTCGATAAGTGAGCATAACGATTTTCTCTCACAACGATTCGCTAAGTGAGTATAACGATTTCAATCTCACAACGATTCGATAAGTGAGCAGAACGATTTCGATCTCACAACGATTTTCCTTCATAACGATTCGATAAGTTTCACATCGATTTGGTCTTCATAACGATTCGATAAGTTCCACATCGATTTGGTATTCATAACGATTCGATAAATTCCACATCGATTTGGTCTTCATAACGATTCGATAAGTTCCACATCGATTTGGTCTTCATAATGATTCGATAAGTTCCACAATGACTTGGTCTGTGTAATGATTCGATAAAGCTAAACAACGATTTGATCGCAACATCGACTCGATAAGTGAAACAACGATTTGGCTATAACGACTTGTTCATAACGATTTACTTATACTCTCATAACGATTTGTCTCTACAACGATTTGGTTATGATTGTATAACGATTTGTGTTCATATCGATTTGTTTATACATGTGCAACGATTTACATAGACATCGACTCATTTACATAACGATTTCATAAGTCCAACTCACAACGATTTCATGAGTTATAACCGCTTGATATTTAAACATATTTCAAATATTTTGAAAGTCAAAAGTCTTCCCTCGCTTTTCTCCGATATCTATGCATTTATTATGACTGAACATTTCACTGCACAATGCATGCACAGACATCTTCTATTCCTATGCTTATATTAGAAACATCTTTTTGGAAAACAAATTGATATTTCTATTTTGATGTATATTCATTCTGACATTGACTGACAAACAAGAGACAGTATAGTTGTCTATCATTTAGCATTTATTGTGTGCAGATCTCTGACAGCACAACCGTTTACAACGTTGGACAAAATGGAAGATGAAGGATATCGAGAAAGATCTTCACTTTGCATGCATGGAACGTAAAGAACCGTTGACTGGAAGTTGCACAATACCATGCAGTCTAACGTATACCAGAGCATAGAGACAATGGACATATCAACGCTACTTCCTCGAGAGAAGATATAAATACAAGACTCAAGACTCTTGGAAGATAACTTTTGAGAAGAACGTTTTTGAAACGATCAACTTGATAGAGAAGCGTTCAAGCCAAACAGTCTTAGAAGTAGAAGAGCCTTCGTCCATTCCAATCCTTGTAGCTCTTGCTTTCTGTGTTCCTGTCAAAATCTTTTAGAGAGCATTTTTGAGTTCTGAGAGACTTCGCTTTTGTAGAATCCTTCTCTCTCAGTCTCAGCCTCAGATCTGATACTTGTTGTAAATCAGGTCTAGGGGCACTTCACCTTTATTCACATTGTTGTGAAGTTCCTCTTCCGGAGTGAAGAGAGGACCTGTTGAAACAGGTGGTTTTATTCCCTTCGTGTTGAAGGAAGACATGGGTTCCAGGGTGTTGTATTCCTCTTCAGGTGAAGAAGAGAAGGCCAGCTGCGGCTGGATGTGTAAGTGTCCTTGAGGGGGATTTTACCCTTGGGTAGTGGAATCCTGAGTTGTTGCTCAGGGACTGGACGTAGGACTCCTATGGAAAGGAGGTCCGAACCAGGATAAAATCCTTGTGTAGTGCGGTTGCTTGCTTGTGATTGTTGTTTTCTTTACTACTAACACTAACAGTCAAACGTAGTGTTTTGTGTGAACGTTTTTGTTGACAAATTTAGATAATCTTATTTTAAGAATCCCATTCACCCCCCCCCCCCCTCTCTGGGCTTGCTAGCTGGGCAACAAATTCTAGTCAAACTTGAGTAAATCCTTACTATATGTAGGTGAAAAACTAATATATATTCAAAAGTTATTTCATAACAATTTAGTGTTTCAAGAATAGTGCAAATGTTAGTGAAAGTATATATGCATGTGAATTCTGACTATGTATAAGTGAATCCTTAATATATGTAAGTAGAAAACAATGATATGTTCAAAAATTATTCCATAATAAATGTTTCAAGAATAGTGCATATGTGAGTGGAAGTATGGTATATGTGAGTAAATTATGGTCAAGTTTGAGTGAATCATTACTATATGTAGGTGAAAAACTAATATATGTTCATAAGTTGTTTCATAAAGTAAATATGTGAGTGATAGTATAATATTTTTCAATAGGCTCTAACTATATAGAATCTAAGAACTATGTCCATGACAAGAAAAGTGAGGCGTTACACTAACAAACTACCTTAATGTAAGAACTATGTCCATTATAAGTAAAGTGGAATGTTAAATTAACAAAGTACGTTAGACTAACAAAATACGTTAACCTAAGAACTATGCTCATGACAAGAAAAGTGAGACGTTACACTAATGAAGTATGTTGATATTAAAAAATTAACTTATTACGATTAAAATAGAACGTTAGACTAACGAAGTATATTAGACTAAGAAAATATAACAAGTAAAGTGGGACGTTAGATTAACCAAGTACATTAGACTAATAAAATATGTTAATATAAGAACTATACCCACGACAAGAGAAGTGGGATATTAAACAAAAGAAGTACATTAATGTTAAGATATTTTACTTGTAATGGGTATAATTCATATACTTCGTAAGTAAAAGTACTTCGCTAGTTTGACGTCCCACTTTTCTTGTCATACACATAGTTAGTTTTTTCACCTACATAGTACACTCACTCATATATGCTCTACTATTGAAACACTTCAATGAAATAACTCCTAAACATATGTTAGTTTTCCATTTATATATAGTAAGGATTCACTCATATATGTCCAGAATTGACTCACATATGCTATACTTTCCCTCACATATGTCATACTTTTACATATAATAAAGATTCACTCATATAAAGTCAAAATTCATTCACATATGCTACACTTTCACTCACATATATCATGCTATTGAAACACTGACTTGTTATGAAACACATTCTGGACATATCTTTATTTTTCACCTCCATATAGTGAGGATTTACTCATATATAGTCAAAACTCTCTCACACATACTATATTTTCACTCACATACACATTATTCTTAAAACACTAACTTGTTATGAAATAACTTCTGAATATATCTTTGTTTTTCACCTACTATAGTGAAGATTCACTTATACAAAGTTAGAATTTAGTCACATATACTATAATTCATTCACATATGCACTCTTATTGAAACACTGACTTGTTATGAAGTAACATTTAAACATGTCTTTTATAGGAGGAATCACTCATATATAGTCACAATTCAGTCACATATAGTATACTTTCATTTACAAATATATTGTTCTTGAAACACTTATTATGGAATAACTTCTGAACATATGTCAGTTTTTCAGTTACATATAATAAGGATTTACTCATATTAGTTAGGATTCACTCACATATACTATATTTTCACTCTCATATGTGCTACTATTGAAACACTGACTTGGTATGAAATATCTTCTAGACATACCTTTGTTTTTCATCTACATATAGTGAGGATTCACTCATATATAGTCAAAATTCACTCACACATACTATACTTTCATTCATGTAGGCATTGTTCTTAAAAAACTAGCTTGTTTGTGAAATAACTTCTAAAAATATCTTTGTTTTTACATATATATAATATGGATTCACTCATATATATTGAGAATTAACTTATATATACTATACTCCTACTCACATATTCATTGTTCTTGAAACATTTGTTATGGAATAACTTCTGAACATATCTCACTTTTCACTTATATATAATAAGGGGTCACTCATATGGAGTTAGAATTCACACACATATACCATACTTCACTCCTTGTGCACTGCTATTAAAACTCTGGCTTGTTATGAAATAACTTTGAACTTATCTTTGTTTTTCACCCACGTATAGTAAGGATTCACCCATATACAGCTAAAATTCACTAACATATACTGTACTTTCACGCACCTATTCACTATTCTTGAAACACGTTATGAAATAACTTCTAAACATATCTTATTTTTACATATATATAGTAAGGATTCTCTCATATAGAGTCAAAATTCAATCACATATATTATAATTTCACTTACAGTTGCACTGTTATTGAAACACATGAAATTTCTAAACATTTCTTTCTTTTTCACCTACATATAGTGAGGCTTAACTAATATAAAGTTAGAATTCGCTCAAATATACTTTCATTCACATATGCACTTTTCTTAAAACACTTATTATAGAATAACTTCTGAATAAATCTTAATTTTTCACCTACATATAGTAATAATTCGTTCATATAGAGTCAAAATTCGCTCATATATACTATACTTTCACTCACATATGCAATGCTATTGAAACACTTGTAATGAAATAAGTTCTAAGCATATCTTAATTTTTCACCTACATATAATAAGGATTCACCCATATAAAGACAATTCCCTCACATGCACTATGCATTTACCAACATATGCACCATTATTGAAACAATCCTTGTAATGAAATAATTTCTGAAGTATAATTATTAAAGGACTTCTTATAATGGAAGAACATCTAAATATAAATTTGTTTTTTTACCTAAATATCACTCATATATACTCACACATATAATATAGATTCATTGACGTATGTATTATTACTAAATATTTCTTATAATAAAATAACTTCTAAAAATTAGTTAATTTTTTGCTTACATATACTAACTTAATAGTGTAGGTTTACTTATATATTATGGATTTACTAATATATACTCTAGAATATGTTACTCTTGTATTCAATATTTCCCTTTAAAAAATTGTGTACAACCAATCACATACAAAACATTGCATGATTTTGTATGCCAAATCATGCAAAATTGTATACAACCAATCCCTAATACACATCAAAAGGAGCGAATGTGCAAGGACGACAACGAGGAGCAATCGTTTTGATCCCAACCAAGGCAAAGTAGCACGAGGGTGACGAAGCCCCGAAGCCTATGGACATGACAACCACCCTTGCCGAGGTAAAAGTAGTGGTCGACGATGGACAAGAGGGAGCTGGCAACAAAGGCGCAAGAGAATGCCTCTTAGGGACAAGGGAGGGCCTAGTCGACAATGGACGAGGAGGAGCCGACGGCAAGGGTACAGAGAACTCAACAAAGAAGGGCCAAACTGGACAGTAACAAGATGACCGGTCCAACTCTACCACAAACGGCCCATAGTCGCCCAACAAGCAAGAGGCCACAGCATTTGGAAGCAGGTCCGATGGGAGCTTGATCGTGGGAGCAGCTCATGCATGACAACTGTCCATCCTTACTGGAGGACGTCGATTGCTCAAAGGAAGAGGAGGAGGAGAGAACATGTGGAAGAAGAGGAGGGTACGGCTGCTATCTTTACTTTTTTTTTTTAAACAACTTCTCTCTCCTCCTTTTCACGTCATCTTCACTTATGCACATGACACTTACCTATAAGGGTGTGTTTGTTGATGTGTAGTCTCTTATTAAACTGTCTAATTACAGTCGCGCTTTGCACAAGGGAAATAAATGGAAGTGAGAACAAAGGCAATACAAGTAGATCGATAAAAGGAGTTTTAAATTGATAATCAACTCCTTCAACATGATTGGCCACTACTGCGAGTAGCATACTTTAGAAGCCTGAGAATGACAGAAACAAACAGAAATGTGCAGATTTGACGTTATAATATTCTGTGATTGGCTCACAACTCTCCCCCAACTTCCAGACCTCAAAAGAGGCATAACTACCAGGGAAAGCATTCAAATTACTGTAACATCTCAACCCCTTTTGACTGGCCTCTGGACATAAGACTTGTTGGGATCTTCTGTTTTCAGCTTTGGTGGTCGGATCTCGCCTTTCTTAGCCTGAGTAAACAAAACATAGATCACATGTTAGGTCTTAAACACATCGTCCCATAAATTTATAAAAGAAAATCACACGAACAGGCTTAAATATAAGTCTCACCTTCTTGCCCGTTTTCATAAAATCCCTCCAGCTAGAGACCTAAGAAAATCACGTGAAATACAATGTCAGAGTCTGCTATCTGTGCAAGTAAAAATTGTACCTGGGAAAAAGCACCTGCGTAAAGTAAACATGTTTCATATGAATGACTTTTAAGGCCGCACCATTTCATATCCATGACCCAACACCATAAAGTTCAGTCAGAATCTCAGTCGGGTACATAAAAGTCCCATACAGTTTTCAGTCGGAATCTGGCAGACACCATTCTTTCAAGATGACACAAGTCATACATCAAGACCCTACAACATAAAACTGCAAATGCAAAAAGAAACATAAATAAACATGCAAACAGAAAAAACAAGTAAACACGGTCCTGTATGACCAAATTGTCCATCCTTTTTATCTACTGCAGGATAGTTAAATGTTGTGCTTTTACTGCAACAAGCCGCAACTGAATCCTCCTCAAGTTCAACAGACATCTCACCACATCAAACACACTACAGCTCTCCTCTCTAAAAGTCATTTTGTTTCTCTTAACTGCATAGTCCATAATGCTGCCACTAGTAGTAAGATAGGAAAAAGCTTACTGCACTCGCCCAAGTGCACTTGCTGCACTTGAGCAGTGACATGGCAGTTCGCATGGCACCATGTCGGGCACCATGTGGGCTGGTGAGTAGGGGAGAGCAGCAAGCGGCAAGCAGTGGCAGCGGCAGCCAACAGCGACCGGCAGCGGCGACTGAGCTCAGAAATACGAACCTTAGACTTCAGAATATTACCCTTAGGGTTTAAAAATATTAACTGGGCTTTAACAGAACTTGGGTCCAAAATAGTGATTTTGGTCTCCAAAATGTTGAGCCCGCCACTGCCTGCCGCCATTGGCCGCCCGCCGCCCTCTACTGTCCGCCAGCCCAAGTGGCAGGCTGTTACTTGCTGCAAGTGCAGTAAGGCTTTCTCAGTAAGATAATAACCACATCTTATAGCACATCTTTGCTTTTGTCCATATGTTGAACACTGAGCAGATTTGTTTTATCCTTCAGTTCCCACCACCTAGTGCACAAGCAGTTGATTGTAATTGTTTAGGATAAAAATGACTTAATTGATTCACTAATTACAAGGAAGAGAGTAGTTATACTTGAGTACATAATAAGTTGTACTCTAGGCATAAGATAAACTAAGCACGTTAAAACTAACCACAATATCAAATAAACCCCTACTAATTATAAAATATCACACAAGTCCTAACACTCCCCTTTAAGAATGATAAGTCTGATATTTTATTAGTGCAAATTTATGTGAACGATATCATATTTGATGCTACTAATGAGGATCTTTGCTAGAGCTTTGAAAGGTTAATCCAAGGAGAATTTGAAATGAGCTTGATGGGAGAGTTAAACTACTTCCTTAGGCTTCAAATAAAGCAAAGTAAAGAAGGGATTTACACCAATAAAACAAAGTTATGTCCATGATATGCTCAAAAAATTCGGGATGTAAAACACCAAACCCTTGCCAACGCCAAGTACTTCAACAAAGCTAGATGCCAATGAGAAAGGCAAGGAGATAATTTAAAAGGTCTATAGAGGTGTGATAAGATCACTCCTTTACCTGAAAACAAGAAGATCAGATATAATGTTTATTGTATGCATGTGTGCCAAGCTAACCCTAAAGAATCACATGTTGCATATGTTAAGAGAATTTTTAGATATTTAACTGGCACTATTGATTTACGCTTATGATACCCCAAGGAATGCATATTAAAATTGATAAGAGTACTTTGATGCTGACTATGCAAGATGTAAAATAGACAAAAAAGTACGAGTGACATATGTCAAATTATTATCAAGGAAGCAACATTAAGTGGCGCTTTCCACACCAAAAGCTAAATATGTAGTGGCAAGTAGCTGCTAAGCACAACTTTTGTGGATCAAACATCAGTTGGAGGACTACAACATCAAGTTTGACAAGATTCCAATGACGTGCAACAACACAAGTGTCATAAACTTAACAAAAAATCCTATGCAACACTTAAGAACAAAGCTATGAAGGTACACCACCATTTCATAAGGGATCATGTTAATTCTAGTACCATAAGTTTAAATTGTGTTGATTTCATGTGTCAGTTAGCAGACATCTTCACAAAAATATTGCCTCAGGAAAGATTCTCTACTAGTCAGAGAGAATTAAGCATGTACAAAGTGTAAATAAATACTCCTTGCTAATCTGAATACGCAACTCATTAACCTAACCTTCTATATAATCGATTATCTCCAGATACGTCTCTTTCACTGTGTTTCATGACCTCACTTTGATAAGCCAGATCCATATAAAATTCTATGAGAGGGGGAGAAAAATGAAAACAGCAATGAGGTTTCAATTGAGAAATCTATCTAGAGCCTTTATCCATAAATACCCGAAGAGAGTTCACCAATTCAATGAGAGCTATATTTAAGAGGGAGCTTTCATTAACTATCCATTCCATGGATCATGTTCACTCAAATATTGCACAATTTATGCTTGCATCACACATTCCCTCATAATTCTCTTCCCTCCATCTTTTTGTGTTCTTGACAAAAAAGGGGAGAATTATATATGATTTTGATTCTGATTGGGGAGAAATATGTATGATTGCCGAAGGTTAATTATGCATTGTTTTACAAAATCAAGTGAGCACTATTATTTTCAAATAGTCATGATATATTTGCCAATATGTCTTTATGTTTTGTCAATCACGCAAAAAAGGGAAGATTGTTGTACATTACATTACATATCCCAAACATTGTACAATGATTTGTGGAGATCGCTGCAATTGCACTACATACCACAAAACATTATACTATGTACATTGTTTTATGTGATTAATAGAACATGTCATTCATATCGACTGAGTTTCTCGTACATGTTTTGGTTCATCGATTATGTTATACTGAGCAAAAGACAATTTTTTCTAAGAACTCAATCAATAACACTAATTATGAAAGCGACTGTGCACATCATTTGTAAGGAAGTCAAAAAATTTCTAAGCCCTTAGTACTAGACACTATGAGCTTAAATCGACTATATGTTTTGTGATGTATTTAAGAATCGATTATGTGCTCAGTGTATGATGGAAAGCATCACACTAAACACAATGGATTTGTTTTCTGCGAAAATCAATTCGTCTCTCAATAAGGGTAAGGCAATCAAAATTTCGAAGAAATCAATTGTGTTGCTTTAGCAATCGATTAAGTTCCCTATAGATTCATACTTAGTTTTTTTCCTTAGTGTAAGGTGGTGAAGCACCGGTCTTTATCACACACAACCTACACTAAAAAGAATTGATTGTGTGTTCTCAATAATCAATTATATTTTGTTAGGTATGGAAGTTTTCCCTATGAACCAACTTAAATAATCAATCATATTTCTATATTTCTCTTTTGTACCAACAAATGACAAGTTTGTCTCCAGAAATGAATCAAGTATATTCTCTTGTGGAGAAATGACCAAGTCTTTTATCTAGGAAAACATATGATCAAATTTCTGAGAAAATTATCTAAGTCATTATTTGAAAAAAGATTAGTGAATTTCGGTTATTCACTTGCATTCATTCTAGGTCCACTATGTGATTTAAAGCATGTAGCAATCTTCTCTTGGAATCAAGACTCGTTGCTAATTTGAATTACCTCCAGAGAAGAACTAAAACCAAAATATCTTTTGAATACCTTTATATGAAAGTAACACATGTTTTAGACACACCTTTCCACACATCATGCATATATTTAGACTAACATATACTCTCTAAAATATCTGTTGAACTAACCGTTTGTTAAGTGCCACGGAAAATGTTCACTATCTCGAACAGTTCAGAGACAAAAGATCTCATGCATGTCGTAGCCATGTAAGTTCACATCTATAAGGCTACAATGCTACATAAAGTAAGATCTTTTCATATGAGCCTAACAATTCAAATATCTTTATGCTAATGGTCTGCAACGGGAATAGAAATCCTATTGTCAAAAGATCTACTTTTTAGTTTGTCTATATATTTTAGATAACGAAGAAAAGACCAGTCAAGCTAGTCTGAGTATCAAGAGTTAGCAAATATCAAGAGCTTCAAAGACCAATGCAATGCAACGTATCATCAAATCACAACGGTCAAAAGAAGCTAAGTAAAGCAAGCCTAACGGACAAAAGGAGCATCTCACAAAATTCCAATGGTCAAGTTTTTGCAAACATCTATACATACGACCGAGAAGAGGAGTACGAGAGTAGATCGAAAAACGAAAAGAACAGAGATCATACATCTGTTGAGAGTCATCCTTCAAGAAAAAAGCATATTGAGCCAATCTCTCTTACTAGCAAAAGTCCCCACTCTACCTCTCCTTCAAGCATTCTCTAAAGCTTTGTTCAAGGAGAGTTCTTGCTCAACAAAAGTTATTGCAACCTGTTGGATCTCTTGTTTTGATGATGTTTAAGTATGATTCATACAAATGTGGAAATCATGCTTCAATTATATTTAACACTATTTTTCCATGTGTAGCTCAAAGAAATGTTCAAGTGATGATAGTGGTGTCGACACTATTCAGATAGTGTGTCGACACATAATGCACTTCCAGTGCAGTTAATCAAGAAAGCAAGCCAGTTGTGTCGACACAACTTGAGCAGTGTCGACACAGCCCATGCATCCAGTAAATCAGTGAAGGAAGAAGTAGCCAGTGGTGTCGACACAGTTTGCCTGTGTGTCGACACTCACTGTCCCTCCCAGGAGTTTGATATGAAGCCAGTGACCAGTGGATTGTGTGTCGACACAACTGCAAAGTGTGTTGACACAACTCAACAGACAAAGCCATCAGGACTCAAGCCAGGAACATGTGTTGACACATGCCCATGTGGTGTCGACACACTTCGACTATTTTTTCAGATCTAAAATTCTGGGACACGTGGATGGTTTTGGTTGAGGGCTTTTGAGCGGGAATCTTTGTGCCCCCAAACTCCAAGGGATCTTATGGACCCATGGGACTATAAATGCCCCTTATCCACTCACACTTGGGGGACACACACGCATCAGTTCTTCCAACTCCTAGAAGCTTCAGGCGATTTCAGAAGAGGACTTCATCCTGGAGAATTTCGTCCAGATCTGAAGGAATTGAAGTTTCAAGCACCTTGGATGATCCATCTCAAGAGGACTCTCCGAATTTCAGAGTCTTCTTCCTGGAGTTGAAACAGAAGAGCTGATCTCCCACCTAGAAGCAAAACAGGGAGATTCGAACCAGACATCCCCAATTTGCAATTCGATTGTCTAATCTGGTTCTTCACCTTAATCTCATCTCATTATGTGTGGTTTGTGATATTGGTGCAATCCTTGTGCCCAATATAACGTGTGTGTGGTCAGATCTGAGATCTTTACATCTCAGAGTGTGTGTGTTGATCTGTGTTGTTTTTATGAACTGGCAACATAAGCCTCTGTTGTACCAAAATTTCTTTGGTCCATTCTTCTATTCCGGAAGTAGCATAAAGAAAGAAGAAGAAAACAGAAAAAAAGCAAAAGAAAGAAAGAAAAAATGGAAAAGGAAAAAAACTCACCTCCGTCGTCGCTCCTGCCTGGGAAGAGACGGAAGAGGAGGGGAGGCCCTGCTATCGCTGTCGGTCCCTCTTGTTACCGGCGCTGTCACCCCTGCTTGGGGTGGCCACCGCTGGCCCTCCCACTGCTGCCGCCGCCGTCACCCCTGCCTGGGGTGGCCTCCGCCGACCGCGGCTATCGCCGTTGCTGCCGTTGGCCCGCGCCGCGACGGCCTCCGCTGCCGCTGCCCCGCGCCGCGATGGCCCCCGCTGCCGCTGCTCGCTCTTGCCGCCGCCGCTCGCACAGCTGCTATCGCCGCCGCCCTGGTCCGCCGCCGCTGCCGTCGCTGCTACCCCTGGTTGGGGCCGCCGTCGAGCAGCAAGGGAGGAGGAGGAAGCAGGCCGCATGCCTCCTCTTCCTCCTGTTGCAAAAGCCAACCCGAGAGGGGTCCAAACCAGGAAAGGAAAGGGGAAGAAAAAAAAAGAAGGGAAATTCTCGGGGGCTAAAATACAAATATATAACCCAAATGTCCCGGTAAAATTATGTAAATCCCCCTATGTGGATATGTAGACCTCCGGGGAAGGAACACAAATGTCCCGGCCGGGGTTCCACCTCCTTCCACTATAAAAGGAGGGGGGCGCCCAAGCCAAGGGGGGAGGATTTTTTGGAGTTCCCAACACAGAGCAAGGCTCTGAGAAGGACTGCAAGGTGGTCTGGGAGAAGGGTGGTCTGGGAGAAGGGTCTGCAAGGCAGCCCTAAAGAACATTGTGCAAGGCACAATTTTGATTTTCTCAAGTCTCAAGCAAGGTCCATTGGGCTTTCTTATTGGGCCAAATTTCTTATTGGGCCTCAAATTTCTTATTGGGCCTCAAGTTGCTTACTAAGCCGGACTTGTATCTTTTATGCAAATGACTATAATGCTTCATGCTTAATGGGCCTAATGATGCTTAATTGGGCCGGCATTTGATGTATTCTCACTTGCGATGTTTAATGGGCCTATTGGGCTAATTTCACTTGTTTAATCATGCATTATATGATAATTACATGTAGTGTCACGTTTATTTCAAACTTTCCACTACTTAGTTTCTTAATCAAAATCAACCAATTTTTCAACGAACCTTAATAAAATATTTCACAAACATTGTTGTTTAATTTACCATAACCAAAAAATAACAAACAAGTTATGTTTCATGCCATTTTTGATCCACCTTAAGTAAATCCCCCTTTAAATCAAATAAATAAATGAAAACATTAAATTAATCCACATAATCATAATTTAAATGAATAAATGACGAAAATAATTAAATAAATGAAATAAATGATTTTAAAATACCCAAAAAATGAGAAAATGAATTTAAAAATCAATAAAAAATGAAACAAATATAAAAAAATTCCAAAAAAATAGATTGCATGCTCGCAATTTTGTTTTCTTTCATGTATAATTTATTTCATTCAATTGTGAGTCACGTTCTTCTATTTCAAAGGGTTTGTCTAATGGTTAATCAAGGGTGTTCAACCTTTGTGCTGATATAATTAACACTAACCGAGGTTAGTGGGGGAGGTCAAACGAACTAAATAAGAGCATGTCCATGTAAATAAATAAAAGCCAAATAAATCAAATCCAAAGATAAATTGAAATTTTGAAAAAGTTTTAAAAGATGGTTCTCACAGAGATGGCAACTCCACTGGGGACCTCCCTTCCCTTCATCTCTCCATCAGACAACACCCTAGTAATAAGATGCACTCACATTCTAATTTTTGTGCAGGTCATAACTCTGCGAGGGCGGCTGCAACTCACACTCCGGGTGTGTTCTTCGGCCCACTTGTGGTCCAGGACCACATAAGGAACGGCTATCTCATAACACCAACTAGGTTTGGAGATTTCCCCCTGGTGGTGGAGTCTCCATACTTCCTCGGCGTGATACCAGCCGTGCTACCAACTGCTGCCAAGGCCCACGAGGCAAAACAAGCAAAAGAAGAGCCTCAAGCTCAGGAGGCCAACTTGATACAAATGTTTGCAACCTATGCCATCAACTTTGTTGATACTCCAACTACTGGAAAGAACAGAAGGCGCAAGTCTAGAAAGAAGCCCACAACACATGGCATCTCAGGTTCTGGCAAGACCGTCCGAGTTGGCGATCTCCGAATCCGCCTGAACGGGAGTGAAACCCTAATAATACCGGAGCGGTATGCAACTACTATACCGGTAAAGAACAATTTTGGCATACTGCCTGAAGTGCGGCAAGACAAGCCGAGTTTCAAGGTGAAAAATATGAAGAAGCAATGGAGGAAAGCTGAAACCAAGAACCACAAATTTGACAACATTGGCTTCAAGAAATACAAAGCCAACGTTGGGCAGGATGAGATATATAGCTCGCCTCGTGTTAAACAGGTGTGGGTCACCACAGAAGAAGCTCAAGAACTCCGAAGGACAAGGGCCCTGGAATCTTTGTAGGGCGGAAAAATGCAAGAGCGGTCATGAAGCAAGACCCCAACAAAGTGGCAAACTTTCAAAAGAAGAAGTGTCCCAGACAGACAAAAGGAACTTTCCCAAGAGTCTCAGACCAAAGAATGCACCCCTTCTTTGCCGGTTGATCTACAAAGAGAATCTAAAAGGAAAGGGATATATCAAGAAAGAAGGCAAGCCAGCGTGGAAACAGGGCAAAATTCCAAGTCTGAAGAACACAAAAGGGATGATAATATCCCTATAAGATCAATTTTCCAACGCCTGGGTGCTACTGTACGCCCTAGGCAAAAGAAAAGAAGAACGGTGCAGATCACCGAGGAAGGTACGCGAGTGTATACTTGCTATGCTTCCAACATCAACAATCTGCCCCAGGCAGATGACATACCTGAAAATCTAAATATTGGCATACGTCATGGAATAACAACTAGGGCTCAAGCACGTGCTCTGTTGGAAAGAATCAATAACGAGGTAGAATCCCCACCTCCTGATGACGATGTGGCAGCTACAGATGTCGTCGGCACCTCCAACCCCACTATACTGCCAGAATAAAGACAATTTCCTAAAGGGGTACACAAGGGGGCAACCTCATCGCAAACCCTAGAAATGGTAATACAAGAAAATCAAAGGTTGAGAGCACTGCTCAAAAGCCTTATGCAAAAGTTGTTGCAACCTCAACAGGCTACATTGCCCACAACGGCACCAGCCCTGGGAAATTTGCCACCAAATACTCCATGCACAGAACCTCTGGCCGAACAGCCTTTGGGGAATCCAAATTCAAGCGATGAAGAAACCCAAGAGCTACATATAACAGAAAGGAGGCATGATGCACCGCAGATAAATACCTCATTCGAAGAAACAATGGTCTCTCAGAGGGCCATGATTGAGCAAATAATTGAAGCAAAGATGGCTGAGCAGAATGAGGGGTCTGCCACCTATGACCTATATAGGGTACCATACCCTGTACACCATCTCTTCAAAAAGCTCCCAGCAGAACACCCAAAGGTCCCTAAATTCTCAAAATTCAATGGGAATGGGTCACCTCATGAACATATAGCTCATTACATGAGCATCATAGGAGAACTGGCAACTGAAGAGTCATACCTTTTGAGGTACTTTACAACATCACTTACTGGGCCAGCCTTCTAATGGTATGCCCGATTGAAGCCCAATTCAATAGTTGGTTGGGAAGACATGCAAAGAAAATTCTTCGAACGCTTTCGAGCAACAGAAAGAAGAGTCACCCTAGCGGAACTCATATCCTTAAAGTAAAATAAAAATGAGTCTGCTCTGGACTTCATCAAAAGATGGCGTGACATGAGCATGAAATGTGAGCAACCACCAGCACATGAAGATGCGGTGAAAATATGCCAAAGAAGTCTGAAGCCAGAAATCAAGGAAAAGCTCCTAAGGGCCAATATCCGGACATTTGAACATCTCAACAACACAGTGGCAGAGATAGAAATCTTCTTTGCCGAAAGTCCTACTGCTTCATATGGAAGGGGTAAACCTCCTAAAGATGAAAACACCAAGTCACGAGAAGTAAATGCCGTGGACTTTTCGGCAGCCCTCGGGAAAGCTGGGGGCAAGGGAGATACCCCCACCTCTTCAAATTCAAAGAAAGAAGAAGGGAGACCAACCCCCACCCTAAGTGAGAGGCTCAACACTCCTTATTCATTTACCAAGGAGCACACAAGAGAGCTGTTGGACATATGTCTCCAAGAAAATCTCATAACACTCCCAGAGCCCAAGCGCCCAGAAGAAGCAGCAATGGTGGACAAGCCCAATTATTGCCCATATCATCGCGTGCTGGGTCATGCTCTAGAAAATTGCTATCTATTCAAAAATCGCGTGCTGGGTAAACCCACCAAAGCCACACCAACAACCAAAACTCACGTTCTCTGCCAACGTGATCCATGTTATGGCCCAGGCTAGGTGCCAATGAAGGCCAAGCACAAATGGCGCAGGCAGGATACCTAGATGAGCTGTTCAGAGTCGCCGCATATCACTCCCGAGGGAAGTAGTGGAAGGTGCTATTCAGGCAACATTCACCATGAGCAAGAAGAAGCTACCTGGACCCTGGTGAATACAAACAAGAGGTCAGCCCCTAAGAAACTCCAAAAGAAAGAACGACCTAGAAAGTCATGCATCGGTGGCGTCGCCCCACCTAAGGAAATAGCAAAAGAAACAATCCTCCAAGAATTGGCAGTCTTGAGAAGGAAAATAAAAAAAAAAAAAAACTAAAAGAAGAATGAGAAGAGGAAGAATCTGCTATTGAAATAAATAAGCCAATGCCTGCAGTGGCAATAAATAAGAAACCATCTCAAACACCACTTAAGGAGGAGGCAAAAGGTTTGGTATCCCTCGGAGCTGAACAACTTCCTCTAAAAAAAAAAACAAGAGCAGGAAATGGGCGACAATGTCGCAATCCTCCCTCCACCACAGCCATGCAAAGGTTTAGCAAAAATGATGCCCCCTTAACAAGACAAACAAAGGCAAAGAAATAGTGGGGGCATCTCCAAAAAGAAAAGAAAAAATCACTGTCAATAAAGAAACAACAACGACATTAAAGCTCATCATGCAGTTGGAGGATCCTGAACGAAGGCCATTACAACTGCATAGGCCCATTATCAAGCTTGGAACTAATGCCATCAGCCAAGTAATAGAAGCTGGCATACCACTGCCATTAAATCATATACAAACGGCAATCCCTCAGGAGGTCCACACACTGGAGCCTCTAAAATTCTTTTTGGCTTACCATGCTGAAGGTCAACCAATAGTGTTCTATAAAGGGAAGCATGTACCCAAACAACCTTCAGATGATTTTGGCTAAAAGATGCCACTATTAAATTGAATGAAATGGTCAAAGATCTAAAAGACATGCCAGAGCAAATAAAGGCAATATGTCAAAAGAAAAATATTCAAGTTCAAAGTCGAACGAAAGTCAAGCTATATCAAGCAATGTGATACCCCTACCAATGTCAGGGGGCAACTGTCATTCCCCCACAACGACAAAAGAGGTTTTGGATGAGAGACACGGGAAGATCCCGCAATTTACTATGTTGTAAATATGGTCAACATAAAGCTTCCAATAATTGAAGCAAGGATGGATGAGAATGACGCCCAAATGGACAAGAATCTCTCCACAAATGAAATAAGGGTTGTTCAAAACCCCAAAAAAATTTCAAGAAAAGGCTTATCCATCCGAGAACAAGAATGGAAGGTATCACCTTACATAAACTGACAAAGAAAGGAGCCCCATTCATATGGGACGACGAATGTCAGAAAGTCCTTGACAAAATCAATATTTGCTCAATCCTCCTATGCTGGGGGCACCTATCAAGGGCAAGCCTTTAATTGCGGCCATGTGTGCATCACTGGGGGTATTACTAGCTTTAAAATGGAAAAAAAAAAAAAAAAAAAGAAGGAAAAAAAAAGGGCAACGAATGGCAGAGTGCTTAACAACCCATCCGGTGCCAGAAGACTCCCCTCTGAATACAGAATTGATTGATGAGGAGGTGCTCCCTGCTCAAGAAACTTATGAAGCACAAGAAACTCAACTTGAATATTGACAATTATATTTTAATGGAGCTGTACGGGCTTCTTTGAAGGCTAATGGCACATCAACAAACATGGCAGGGGCAAGAATTGTCTCTGTGACCCCAGAAAAAAAGGGATATTGCATTACTCATGTGCTCTAATGGAATCCCTCACAAATAATGAAGCAGAATATGAAGCCCTCATAGTTGGCTTGAAAATTACCCTAGAAATAGACATAAGATGTATTAAAGTGTTTGGCGATTCATTACTGGTCGTCAGACAAATGTTGGGCATTTTTGAAGTCCGAAAAAAAGAATTGAAAGCCTACTTTGAGGCAGCTACAAGGCTCAGCGACAAGTTCTACCACTACAAAATAGAACATGTCAGAAGAAGCCAAAATTCGCAGGCTGACGTATTGGCCAAACTCGCATCTGCCCTTAAACTTCCCTCGGAAGGTGAATTGGGAATTACTATAAAAACAGAAGATTGCTTCCAAGCACCCTGAATCTCCATGATGGTTTGACAACCTTTAAGGCAAATGCACTGGAAGAAAATGAAAGTCAAGAAGAAGATGATTGGCGTATTCCCATTATCAAGATCAAAAATGGTTGGCTACCAGACAAAAGAGGGGAGCGAGTGCAATTGCTGCGAAGAGCTGCTTCCTACAAATTGATAAATGACACATTATATAAGTTTACACCTGAAAATGACAAGTCGGTACTGTTGAGATGCCTCTCTCCGAAAGAAGCCAAGATGGTCATGCGGGAGGTACATGCAAGACTGTGTGGAGCCCACCAATCTGGCTCAAAAATGAAAATCAACATAAAGAACAAAGGCTTCTATTGGCCAACGATGTTTGCAGATTGCGAGCGGTTTGCTCGAACCTGCCCCCAATGCCAGGCCTATGGGCCTGTACCAAGAAAACCGCCACCAAGCAAACTCCATCCAACAACACCTACATGGCCATTTGCTGAATGGGGAATGGACATAGTAGGTCCCCTCCCCACGTCATCCAAGGGATACAAATACTTGCTGCCACAGTTTATTTCTCAAGATGGGCTGAGGCCATACCTTTGAAAGAAACTACTAGAGAAGCGGTGGCTTGCTTTATCCGACACCACATCATATATCAATTTGGGGTTCCGAGTCGAATCATATCTGATAATGACACTCCATTCAAAAGTCAGACAATATACAAATTGATAGCAAAATTCCATATTGTGTGGAGGACATCAACGGTTTATTATCCCCAAGCCAATGGGTTAGCCGAAGCCTTCAATAAAACTTTATGCAAGCTCATGGTCAAATTGGTAAATGCCCGAAAGCGCGATTGGGACGAAAAGATGCATGAAGCTCTATGGGCCTATCGCACCGCCCAAGGTTTGGCGCGCCGGATCGAGCCGGGCCGATCCCCCCGAATCGCATCGGATCAGGGAGGATCCGATGCGCGACTCGCCCGGATCCTTTCTTAGCAGGCGGATCGAGCCCGATGCGATGCAATCCGGCCCGGCACTGTCGCATCGGGCGCGATCCTCCCGACACCCTTAAAGGTGTCGGCGATGCGCTGCGCATCGGGACTGAACAGTCCCATTCGCAGCACAGGAAACCGCAGGCCCCTTCTCTCCCCCCCCCCCCCCCCCCCCCCCGTTTGCAGTTTTTTTGAAGAGAAAATCCTAGATTTAGGTGCAAATCCACAGGAGGAGGCTTCCTAAGTGAATTTGTGTCCATTTGGAGGTGGATTTGGAAGCTTTGAAGCCTTGTTCTTCAAGTTTTTTGAAGGTTCTACAAGGTTTTCAAGGTAAGCAACCTTATTTCTTCATTTTTCTGTTATTTTCTTGGTGTATGGGTTAGATCTTGTCAGGAAATGATGTTGCAAGGGATTGATGTTCACTTGCAACCATTTCTCATCAAGATCTACAAGGTTTTCATGTAGATTTGATGATTTTCCCTAAAATATTATTTTCTGAAAAATAATTTGAAAAATCTTAAAAAAAATTTGAACAATCAAAAAATGATAGGAAGGTGTTCTATAAATTCTATATCATGGTTAGAACTTGATTCTATAAGAAGTTTAGGTATAATTAATTAATGTTCATAAATAATTAATAATTATATTAAATTTGAATAATAATTTTAAAATTCTTAAAAGTGTAAACAACTAAAAATTGATAGAAATGTGTTGTATAACTTGTACATCATGATTGTTGATTACATAAGAAGTTGAGCAATAATTAATTTATATTCTTACATTAATAAGAAGTATTTTAAAATAAAATGTGAAATTACAGAAAATATATATGCATGTGTGAATGGATTTCTGTGATCATGTGTTCATGTATATTAATAAAATATCATATAACAATTAAGAAGTAAGAATACTTTCTTTTAGTGTTCAAATTCTGAAATTTAATTTAATTTACTGTTAATTTATTATTTATTTTTGTCATTGTAGATGGCACCGAAAAGAGGTTCTGATGATATTGGGTGGCAGCATGGCATCATGTTGGAGAATAGGCACAACTTTAAGTGCAATTATTGTGGTTTTGTGGGACAAGGAGGTGGGGTCTCCCGTTTGAAGAAGCACCTTGCTGGTGGTCGACTAGCAGGGTACCATGACGTGCAGGGTGTAAATCGGTGCCAAAAGAAGTCAAGAAGGCTATGATTGAACACATTAAGCAAGTTCGAACTGAGACAGCAAGAAAGACCTGGTGCAACACAAGATAGTGGTGAGGGAGGAGGAGGTGGCATGGCATTCACAGAGGAGCAATTTTATGGGGGTGCAACACAAGATAGTAGTCATGGTGCCCCAATGCGGTACAATAGAAGACAGAAGTTTAGACCTGGCAGTCAAGCAAGAGGTTCACCAGTGGATTCTCATAGCTATGACACTATGATATCAGACTTTGAGAGGATGAGTACACAAGAGTCTGTCGGATCCTATGGCGGCCATAGCTATCACCCCGAATCCACTAGCACAGACTACTCTAGTGGGTACGGACCATACAGTGGGTACACTGCCACAGCAGGCTACCTTGGTCCATCTCCATATATGCATCCTCCTCCTGCATATTCTATTCCTATTCCAGTCCAAGTTTTTGTTCCTGAGGAGGATGTACAGATGGCACAACTGGGGGTAGTCCGTCCCGGCTGTCAAGTGTGGGACCATTATCTCAGTCAGTTTCGACAGAGATATCATACCATGATGACATAGGATGAGTTTCGTGGTTTTGTGTCAAGAACGAAAGGTCATCATCTTATTGGGGAGCTCCCTCAGAGTCAGATGAGTCTGAATCCATGCCTAGCCAATCCCAATGGAATGCATATGATCCATATCAACAAGGGCATTGGGGATATTAGAGTAAGTCATTGTATTTTTATTGGAATTTAGAGTTTGATAGTTGTATTGACTTTGTGCAATGTAAATATCTTTCAATTAATGAGTTTCAATTTGTTTTCACTCTTCTAATGCTTTATTTCATTGAAAATAAATGTTTTTATACCAATTACATGATATAAATCTCATGGAATATGATGAAACATATGTACAAGAGGCCTAAACCCACAATCATTCAAAAAAAGGCCAGATTCAAGGGATCGGCCATAAAATGGGTCATAAATAAGGGTTCTGGCCGAATCCAAGCGGATTGAACCGAATCGGTTCGATCCGCCCGAATCGGATCGGATCAGGGATAACCCGATCCGGTCCGAATCGGGGATGCGCCAAACCTTGGCACCACCTACAAAACTCCTACAGGATGCTCGCCCTTTTCCCTTGTCTATGGGACCGAAGCAGTCATTCCTGTTGAAATCGAGCTCTCATCTTATAGGATAGCTCTCCACTACGGGGTTCCTACTGACGAGGGGAGCAAAATTGAAAGACGGCTTGGAGTTGTCAAATTTGGAAGAAAAGCATTTGGTTGCACATCAACGTATTCAAAATTATCAAGTACGGATGTCCCACGCTTTTGACAAGCTAGTGAAAGAAAGAGCTTTTAAAAAGGGAGATCTTGTCATGGTCAAGCAAAAAGACGTCATGGCCTCTCGTCCCAAAAGCAAGTTCATAGCCAATTGGCTTGGCCCATTTGTGGTCGACAAAGTGTTTGACGGTGGCACCTACACAGTAGTCGACCAAAAAGGAAATGTTATGTTCCCGCCTTTAAATGGTAGACACATGAAACTGTACCATACTCCTGAGTGTGAGTATGTCTACACAATGCAACAGGTAGATCCGACTTCGGTGCATACTGAAGATATAGAAGTGATCTTGCTGCAAGATCTTCCAAATGAATAAAAAAAAAAGAAAAAAAAAAGAAAAAAGGAAAGAAAAAAAAGGAAGGAAAGGGGCTTAAAAACGAGGTGCCCCGGCAGACTTGATCCATTATCCTTTTAAGATGGATCAAGGGCAAAAAGGCCTAAAACCCAGCTGAGGTGAAAACCCGAAAGGGCGCCTCAGGCAAAAATGGGAAATCCAGCTACATGAAAATCCGAAAGGAGGTGTAGGCAAAGAAAGAAGGGGCTAATTGTGGTCAAAACCCAGAAAGGACATCACAATTGGTATATCAAAAAAAAAAAAAAAGAGATGAGGGTACTCTCTCGACCTTTCTTAAGAGCGAGATTGAGTTATCCCGCATTCCTTATAAAGGAAAGACACAAGAGTTGTCAATGACGAACAACCCTTAAGTTCATTCAATGAATAATCCAATTCTAGGACTACGACCGAGACAACGATGATTGTGTCTTTCCGCCCTTATAAGAAGTGTGGGAAACTCGAACTCTGCTCGAAGAAAGAGAGAGAAGGAGAACCCAAACAAAAGAGGAAACTCTCATTCCAAAAAAAAAGAAGGGAAAAAAAAGAGAGAGTCAAATTTCGAGCTTCTTTGGCTAACAAGCCGTTATGGCCAATTAAAAAGCTCGAAATCCAGACCTCTTGGCTAACAAGCAGTCAAGGCCAGTCGAAGGGCGAATCCATGTCTTTTGGCTAACAAGCCGTCAAGGCCAGACAAAAGTCAAATCCGAGCTTCTTTGGCTAACAAGCCGTCATGGCCAGTCAAAAAGCTCAAAATCCAAACCTCTTGGCTAACAAGTCATCAAGGTCAGTCAAGGTCGAAACCCATGTCTTTTGGCTAACAAGCCGGCAAGGCCAGTCAAAGTCAAAGCCCGAGCTTTTTTAGCTAACAACCGTCATGGCCAGTCAAAAGCTCAAAAAATCCAGACCTCTTGGCTAACAGCCGTCAAGGCCAGTCAAAGGTCGAAACCCATGTCTTTTGACTAACAAGTCGTCAAGGCTAGTCAAAAGTCAAATCTCGAGCTTCTTTGGCTAACAAGCCGTCAAGGCAAGTCAAAGGGCGAAACCCAGGTCTTTTGGCTAACAAGCCGTCAAGGCCAGTCAAAAGTCAAAATTTCAGTCTTCTTTGGCTAACAAACCGCCAGGCCAGCCAAAAGCTCCAAATCCAGATCTCTAGGCTAACATCTGCTAAGGCCAGCCAAAGATCGAAATCCACGTCTTTTGGCTAACAAGTCGTCAGGTCAAAAGTCAATCACGAGCCCTAGAGGAGCCTCAATCCTCTAAACACAATTTACGGCTCTCAGGAAGCCTCTAATTCCCTACCATACCTAAATCCAAACTCTCAATCCATGGCTCTCAGGGAAGCATTTAATTCCCTACCATACCTAAATCCAAACTCTCAATCTATGGCTCCTAGGGGAGCCTTTAATTCCCTACTATTTGAAATTCCAAACTCTAAACCAGGGCTCTTAGAGAAGCCTCTAATTCCCTACCATACATAAACCCAAATTCTCAATCCATGGCTCCCAGGGAAGCCTTTAATTCCCTACCGACCATAAATCTAAGCTGTTAGTCAACACACCATCAAGGTCGACCACCCAGTTAAAATCAAAATTCAAATCCTACGGCTCTCAGGGAAGCCTTTGATTCCCTACTGCACATAAACCCAAACCTTGGCCAATACACCATTAAGGTCGGCTAAGTCTGCCAAAATCCAAATCCAAAACCTCATGGCTCTCATGGAAGCCTTTAATTCCCTACCAAAAAAAAAAAAGAAAAGAGAAGAAATAAATAAACAGGGCTTAAAAAGGAGTGCCCCGACGGACTTGGTCTATCACTTCATCATAGATCAAGGGCAAAAAGGTCTAAAACCCAGCTGAGGTGAAAACCCGAAAGACGCCTCAGGCAAAAATGGATAAACCCCTCAACGCGAAAACCTGGAAAGGCGTGTTGGAAAAAACTAGAGGGGGCCAAACTTGGCGAAACCCGAAAGGGCACTGAGGTTGGTAATGTGAACAAAAAAATCAATCAAATCAAATCATGTGCCCGACAAAGCCTCAATCCTCCCAACCCAAATATGTGCCTGAGGGAGCCTCAATCTTTTACCCGAGGAGCCTCAATCCTCTCATCCAAATCACGTGCCCGAGGGAGCCTCAATCCTCTCACCCAAATCACGTGCCCGAGGGAGCCTCATCCTCTCACCCAAATCACGTGCCCGAGGGAGCCTTAATCCTCTCATCCAAATCACATGCCCGAGGGAGCCTCAATCCTCTCACCCAAATCACGTGCCCGAGGGAGCCTCAATCCTCTCACCTAAATCATGTGCCCGGGGAACCTCAATCCTCTCACCCAAATCACGTGCCCGAGGGAGTCTCAATCCTCTCACCCAAATCACGTGCCCGAGGGAGCCTCAATCCTCTCACCTAAATCATGTGCCCGAGGGAACCTCATCCTCTCACCCAAATCACGTGCCCGAGGGAGCTTCAATCCTCTCACCCAAATCAGGTGCCCGAGGGAGCCTCAATCCTCTCATCCAAAATACGTGCCCGAAGAGCCTCAATCCTCTCAACCAAATCATGCGCCCGAGAGAGCCTCAATCCTCTCATCCAAATACGTGTCCGAGGGAGCCTCAATCCTCTCAACCAAAATAAGTGCCCAAGGGAGCCTTAATCCTCTCACCGAAATATGCGCCCGAGGGAGCCTCAATCCTCTCAACCAAAAGACGTGCCCGAGGGAGCCTCAATCTTCTCACCCAAATACGTGCCCGAGGGAGCCTCAATCCTCTCAACCAAAATGCGTGCCCGAGGGAGCCTCAATCCGCTCACCCAAATATGCGCCAGAGGGAGCCTCAATCCTCTCAACCAAAGACGTGTCCGAAGGCGCCTCAATCCTCTCAACCAAATCACGTGCCCGAGGGAGCCTCAATCCTCTCACCCAAAACCATGTGCCCGAAGGAGCCTCAATCCTCTCACCCAAATCATGTGCCCGAGAGAGTCTCAATCCTTTCAACCAAACTATGTGCCTGAGGGAGCCTCAATCCTCTCACCCAAAGTCACGTACCCGAGGGAGCCTCAATCCTCTCACCAAAATCATGTGCCCGAGGGAGCCTCAATCCTCTCACCCAAATCATGTGCCGAGGGAGCCTCAATCCTCTCACCCAAATCACATGCCCTAGGGAGCCTCAATCCTCTCACCCAAATCACGTGCCCGAGGAAGCCACAATCTTTTCACCCAAATTACGTGTCTGAGGGAGCCTCAATCCTCTCACCTAAATCTCGAGCCCGAGGGAGCCTCAATCCTCTCGTCAAAATTATGGCCCTAGAGAAGCCTTAATTCTCTAACACAAGCATGTTATGGCCCCAGAGGAGCCCTAATCTTCTAAATGAAATAGGTCACGGCTTTGGGGAAGCCTTAAAACCCCTATTATCAATAAAGATCACATGTTGATGGTGAAACTCAGAAGCACAATGTATATAGCAAATAAAAGTCTTGGTCCCAAGACAGGCCCTTGGGATAGTCCAAAAAGGAGAAGTCAAAATGAATGGATAGCATGTGTGATGCTAAAAACAACATCCCTCAAGCAACTCTATGCTCCAGTGTCGCCTGTCCTCAGAAGGTCAACATGTACAAAAGAATGGCACGAACAGCTTTGTCATGCATAAGCGAGGTCGTCATCTTACGCCAATTCATGGCTTGCACGATTTTTGTAGAAGTTATAGCAGCCTCTGCTTGCAAAACAGCCAGTTAGGTCTCCATGATTTTCGGCTCCAAGTAATTTCCTTCAATGTCAATGTGTCATGTACCTGATCCAACTCTGCAAGGTCAAAACAATAGGAGATCATATTTTTGCCGCAAAAGAATGAGAAAAGAAAAAGATAAAACAGCTTATCAGAAGATATATTGCAGCAAAGTCATAATTCTCAATGCATAAAGCCAAATTTTGGCATTGTTGTCATGAGACGATAGTCATTGGTACTGCAAGCCCAAAAGAAATGGAAAATTTACTGCAAGTATATCACAAGCAGTAACGTATCAAATTCATAAGTATGACATCTCCAACATGGATCTCAAGAAAGTCAAAGTGGCTGAAATGAATTAACAGAATAAATGAAATGGACCCTCTGAAGGGCAACATGTGCTAAAATATAATTAAAAAGATTCATACGAAACAGTCGCCCGATGTTTCACTCTCAGACGCCAGTCTCGTGGGGGGCATTTGTTGTACCAAAATTTCTTTGGTCCATTCTTCTATTCCGGAAGTAGCATGAAGAAAGAAGAAGAAAACAGAAAAAATGCAAAAGAAAGAAAGAAAAAATGGAAAAGGAAAAAACTCACCTCCGTCGTCGCTCCTGCCTAGGAAGAGACGAAGGAGGAGGGGAGGCCCTGCTATCGCCGTCGGCCCCCTCCTGTTACCGACGTTGTTACCCCTGCTTGGGGTGGCCACTGCCGGCCCTCCCACTACTGCCGCCGCCGTCACCCCCCGCCTGGGGTGGCCTCCGCCGGCCGCGGCTATCGCCGCTGCTGCCGTTGGCCCGCGCCGCGACGGCCTCCGTTGCCGCTGCCAAGCACCGCGATGGCCCCCGCTGCCGCTGCTCGCTCTGGCCGCCGCTGCTTGCTCTTGCCGCCGCCGCTCAGACAGCTGCTGTCGCCACCGCCCTGGTCTGCCGCTACTGCCGTCACTGCTACCCTTTTGGGGCCGCCGTCGAGCAAGAAGGGAGAGGAAGTAGGTCGCGTGCCTCCTCTTCCTCTTATCGCAGAAGCCAACCCGGGAGGGGTCCGAACCAGGAAAGGAAAGGAGAAGAAAAAGAAAGAAGGGAAATTCTCGGGGGCTAAAATGCAAATATATAACCCAAATGTCCCGATAAAATTATGTAAATCCCCCTTGTGGATATGCAGACCTCCGGGAAAGGAACGCAAATGTCCCCGCCGGGTTCCACCTCCTTCCACTATAAAAGGAGGGGGGAGCCCAAGCCAGGGGGGAGGATTTTTTGGAGTTCCCAACATAGAGCAAGGCTCTGAGAAGGACTGCAAGGCGGTCTGGGAGAAGGGTCTCCAAGGCAGCCCTAAAGTACATTGTGCAATGCACAATTTTGATTTTCTTAAGTCAAGCAAGGTCCATTGGGCTTTCTTATTGGGCCTCAAATTTCTTATTGGGCCTCAAGTTGCTTACTAAGCTGGACTTGTATCTTTTTGCAAATAACTATAATGCTTCATGCTTAATGGGCCTAATGATGCTTAATTGGGCCGGCATTTGATGTATTCTCACTTGCGATGTTTTAATGGGCTTATTGGGCTAATTTCACTTGTTTAATCATACATTATATGAATAATTACATGTAGTGTCACGTTTATTTCAAACTTTTCACTACTTGGTTTCTTAATCAAAATCAACCAATTTTTCAACGAACCTTAATAAAATATTTCACAAACATTGTTGTTCAATTTACCATAACAAAAAATAACAAACAAGTTATGTTTCATGTCATTTTTGATCCACCTTAAGTAAATCCCCATTTAAATCAAATAAATAAATAAAAATATTAAATTAATCCACATAATCATAATTTAAATGAATAAATGACGAAAATAATTAAAAAAAGAAATCAATGATTTTAAAATACCAAAAATGAGAAAATGAATTTAAAAGCCAATAAAAAATGAAACAATATCTAAAAATTCCAAAAAATAGATTGCAAGCTCGCAATTTTGTTTTCTTTCATGTATAGTTTATTTCATTCAATTGTGAGTCACGTTCTTCTATTTCAAAGGGTTTGTCTGATGGTTAATCAAGGGTGTTCAGCCTTTGTGCTGATATAATTAACACAAACCGAGGTTAGTGGGAGAGGTCAAACGAACTAAATAAGACCATGTCTATGTAAATAAATAAAAGTCAAATAAATCAAATCCAAAGATAAATTAAAATTTGAAAAAGTTTTAAAAATGGTTCTCACAGCCTCATTGTGTGTGTGTTGTGGACGGTGGATGTAGGATACACAATTGTGTAATCCGAACCACCCTAAATCACTGTCTCTTTGTGGTTTGTTTGCTTGTGTGCTAGATGTTTTGGTAGGCTCTTGTTGCTACATCATCTGATCAGTCTAAAGTGTTCAGAACTGTGATTGGTTGTTAGATTCGAGTCACATTTCAATTCTTCTAAGATTCTAATCGAATGATTTTAAATCCAGACAAATCTGTTCAACCCCCCCCCCCCTTTTTGATTTCTTCATAGCAATTTTTCCGCAACATTTCATTTGGTATCAGAGCGGGTTCTCATTGCACTTTTAAGTGTTTGATCTAACGGTCAAGAGTCTTTTTCTATGGAAATCACTAAGGGATTCATGGTTGAGGGTCACTCAGTTACTAGGCCTCCTTTTTTCGATGGATCTGATTATTCCTATTGGAAAAATAGGATGCAAGTGTTCTTAAGAGCTCAAGACTATGAGCTCTGGAAGATTGTTGATAAAGGACCTGCTGAATTGCCTGAGGATGAAGATTTATGGACTAAGGAGCAAATCAAGAAGTCCACACTCAACTGGAGCGCCATGAACATGATGCAGTGCGCAATTCATCCCAAAAAGTACTCCAGAGTGTCATCATGTAAGTCTATTAAGGAGATGTGGGATAAACTTCAGCTGATATATGAGCGAACCTCTAAGGTAAGGGAAACCAAGGCAAGTATCTTAGTCTCAGAGTATGAAATGTTTAGAATGAAAAGTGATGAGACCATTTTTGAGATTTTTGCTAGATTTATGCTTATTGTGAATGGTCTTAGGGGTCTAGGAAAGGATTACTCCAATAGTGATCTTGTCAGGAAGATACTTAGGTCTCTCCATCAACATGGCACACAAAAGCTACTGTGATTGAGGATTTAAGAATTTGTCAATCATGCAATTAGATGAGTTTATAGGTTCACTAATGACATATGAAATTAATTTGAAAAGAAATGCATTTGCATTACATCTAAGAAACCTATTGCTTTGAGAAAAAGGGAAAGGTAAGTTCAAATCTTCCAATAAAAGGATTTTTTAAAGAAAAATGATTTTAATAAGAAATTGGAAACAAACAAGAAGACTGATGTTATTTGTTATGAATGCAGGAAACCAGGACAAATGAGAGGGGAGTGTCCTGACTTGAAGAAAAAATTGAAGAATCAAATGTTCAGAAGACGAGTAATGCTGGCCACATGGAGCGTGAGGATGATGAAGAGCAAGAAGAAAGTGGATCTAATGAGGAAGAAGTGACATGTCTCATGGCTAGACATGAAGAAAACAATGAGGTAAGTTCCTCTTTTGAAGATTTCTCAACTGATGAGTGGGAAGGGCAATATGATATACTTTTAAAAATTGTGTGAACTGAGATCTGAGAACAAAATATTGAAAAATAAAATTAACAGCATATTGCATAACTAACAAGAATCTGAGCAAATAAATTGTTGAATGATGAAATTATTAACATGAAAAAGGAACAAGAATGTTTGAATGAACAGCTTGATGTCATTAAGGAAAGATGACAATCCACTAAAAAAAAAAAACATTTTGGTAGATGAAATGAAAAACTCAAAAAAGAAAGAGGTAATTCAGGAAGAATTAAAATTGCCCAAAAAGAACTAAATGATAAGAAAGAAACCTTGTCAAATTTGTCAAAGGCAAAGAAATCTCTTGATGCTATGTTAGGAGTTCGGATGAACACTACTAAGCATGGTTTAGGTTTTCAGCCTGAAACAAGAAGAAAATGGGCAAATCTTGGTAACTTCATTTGTTCAAGGAAGTACCTCTTACAGTCAGTCTGAGAACAGCATTCAGAAAAAACCACAAATAAATTCAAAACCCAATATCAAAATCAATTTAAATTTTCAAACACAATCCAAAAATGAAAGAGCATACAGTAAAGATCAACAGAACTTGAAGTATAGTGTTATTAGATCTACTTCATATCCAAAAATTAATAAAACCTTCATAAATGGATCTAACTCTCATTTCAAAAGGAATAAAAATTTCACAATACAAAGAATCATGGCATGCATAATCTGCAAGAAATCTGGTCATACTGATGATAAATGCAGATCAAAATAAATGCAGAAAAATGAAACAAATCTGGATTCCAAAACAACTTGTTGCTGAGTTGAGAAAACAATGGGCTTTCTAAATCTTTTTGAAGGAATGTCTTACAGCACACGAGAGAGACAAATGGTACCTTGACAGTGGCTGTTCAAGCTATATTACTGGAGATAAAGACAAATTTTCTACATTAACTGAGAAAGATGGTGGACAAGTGATTTTTGAGGTAAAAACAAAGGACAAATCATTGGAACGGGAAGAATTGGTAAGAATCCTTCAAACTTAATTGAGAATGTTTTTCTTGTTGAAGGCCTTGATCATAACCTACTGAACATCAGTCAACTTTGTGATAAAGGCCTTAAGGTAATTTTTAATTCTGATTCATGTGAAATTGTTGAAAAGATTCTGACAAAATAAAATTTCTTGGTCAAAGAATTAACAATGTTTATTTAGTTGACCTGAATGATCATCAACATGAAAATCATTGTCTAGTTGCTAGTTAGCATGATCTGTTTCAATTGTGCCATCGTAGATTAGGTCATGCTAGTAAAATGTTTTGAATAAACTGATGAAACATGCTCTTGTGAATGGTTTAACCAAATGATGAAGAAAAGAAAAATACAATTGTGCGTTCCCCATTGCTCAAGGTAAACAAAACTAGGAAATCTTTCAAATCCGTTGCACCCTTAATCACTTCCAACCCTTTGAATTATTGCATATGGATTTATTTGGTCCTACTAGGACACTCAGTCTTAGTGGATATAGATTTGGGTTTGTGATTGTGGATGATTTCTCTAGGTTTACCTGGGTATATTTTCTGTCTCACAAGAGTGACACATTGGAAAACTTCAAAGATTTTGTTAATAAAATTGAAAATACAAAAACAAATAAAATCTACTACATTCTTACTGATCATGGAGGAGAATTTGACAATAACTTGTTTTGGACTTTTGCAGAAATAAAGGAATTGATCACAAATTTGCTTCCCCAAAGACCCCTGAACATAATGGAATTGTCGAAAGGAAAAATAGGACATTGGTGAAGATGGCTAGAACCTTGTTGATTGAAAGTCAGCTTCCAAGAGATTTTGTGCAGAAGCTGTCAACACCTCAAGTTGTTTAAAGAATCCATCCTCAAGTTGTTTACCAGCAAACTAAGAAAAATTGTAATCCCCTATGAGACTCATTTCATTCACTGTGTATGTGATTAGAAAATTCTTCACACAGTGAAGGATTGGTAGACCAAAATATATCATGCACATATACCTGAACTACATGATAGATTGTGGACTGATTTTGTGAAAAGAGTTTGATCCACCTTACCTCTGGAATAATTCTTACTAACCAGAAACTGCTCAGCCTGTCATACCATGCTCTTGGAGCCTGTTCAAACCATAAAGAACTTTGTGCAGTTTATAAACATGGTTAGGTTTATCATGATCTTCAAACCAGGAGGTTGAGCAACAAACACTTTCTCTTTAATATAACCATTCAAAAAAGCAGTTTTCACATCCATCTGAAATAGTTTGAAATTTCTTGAGCATGCATATGCCAATAAGATTCTCACAGCTTCTAACCTAACTACTGGTGCAAAGGATTCTTCAAAATCAACTCCAAATTCCTGATTGTATCCTTTTGCAACCAGTCTAGCTTTATTTCTCACAATTTTTCCTTCCTCATTCAATTTATTCCTAAATATCCATCTAGTTCCAATTATTGAGTTTTCAAGATTTCTGGGAACTAGACTATAAACATTATTCCTTTTGAATTGATTCAATTCATTATGCATTGCTTCTACCTAAGAATTATCTTTTAAGGCCTCTTCAATATTTTAGGTTCCACTTGAGATATAAAAGTCATTTGGTCTTGTTCAATGATATTTTTGAAATGAGATCTAGTATGGACTCTATCATTGACATTGCCTACAATATTTTCAAGTGGATGATCTTTGGAATATTTAAAATTACCTCTTGTAATTGTACTTACCTGCTCTGGTGTCGACCTGATGTTATGTTGTGTCGACACATCCTCATATTCAACAGCTTCTTCATTCTCCAGTGGTTGATCTGATTCTTTCAAGAGAATGTCAGCATCTTCTTCTTGATTCCTGCAAGAATCATGGTCAGTAGGTTTCTCATAATTTTCATCAAAATGACATGTGGAGTTTCTTCCACAGTTCTTGACTCATTATTAAATACCCTATATGACCTTGAATTCTCAGAGTATCCTAGAAAAATGCCTACATCACTTTTCTTTTCAAATTTATCTAGATCATGCTTATCATTGTTGTGAATGAAGACTCTACTTCTAAAGACTCTAAAATATGCAATGTGAGGCTTCTTACCTTTCAAGAGTTCATAGGAAGTTTTCTTAAGGATAGGTCTTACCATAACCCTGTTGAGAATATAGCAAGAGGTGTTGACAGCTTCTGCCTAAAATCGCCTTGGAAGCTGACTTTCAATCAACAACGTTCTAGCCATCTCCACCAATGTCCTATTTTTCTTTCGACATTCCATTCTGTTCAGGGGTTTTTTGGGGAAGCAAATTTGTGATCAATTTCTTTATTCCTGCAAAAGTCAAAAAACAAGTTATTGTCAAATTCTCCTCCATGATCAATAAGAATGAAGTAGATTTTATTTATTTTTACATTTTCAATTTTATTAACAAAATCATTGAAGTTTTCCAATGTGTCACTCTTGTGAGACAGAAAATATACCCAGATAAACCTAGAGAAATCATCCACAATCACAAACCCAAATCTATATCCACTAAGACTGAGTGTCCTAGTAGGACCAAATAAATCCATATGCAATAATTCAAAGGGTTTGGAAGTGATTAAGGGTGCAACGGATTTGAAAGATTTCCTAGTTTGTTTACCTTGAGCACATGCAGAACGCACAATTGTATTTTTCTTTTTCTTCATTTTTGGTAAACCATTCACAAGAGCATGTTTCATCAGTTTATTCAAAACATTTTTACTAGCATGACCTAATCTACGATGGCACAATTGAAACAGATCATGCTGACTAGCAACTAGACAATGATTTTCATGTTGATGATCATTCAGGTCAACTAAATAAACATTGTTAATTCTTTGACCAAGAAATTTTATTTTGCCAGAATCCTTTTCAACAATTTCACATGAATCAGAATTAAAATTACCATAAGGCCTTTATCACAAAGTTGACTGATGTTCAGTAGGTTATGATCAAGGCCTTCAACAAGAAAAACATTCTCAATTGAGTTTGAAGGATTCTTACCAATTCTTCCAGTTCCAATGATTTGTCCTTGGTTTTTACCTCCAAAAATCACTTGTCCACCATCTTTCTCAGTTAATGTAGAAAATTTGTCCCTATCTCCAGTCATGTGTCTTGAACAGCCACTGTCAAGGTACCATTTGTCTTTCTTGTGGGCTGTAAGACATTCCTGTAAAAAGATTTAGAAATAGAATTTTGGTACCCAAATTGCTTTGGGTCCCATCAATTTTCTCAACTCAACAGCAAGTTGTTTTGGAATCCAGATTTGTTTCATTTTTCTTGCATTTATTTTTGATCGGCATTTATCATCTGTATGACCAAATTTCTTGCAGATTGTGCATGCCATGATTCATTGTGGTGTGAAATTTTTATTCCTTTTGAAATGAGAGTTAGATCCATCTGTGAAGGTTTTATTAATTTTTTGATATGAGGTAGGATCTAACACTGGACTTCAAGTTCTGTTGATCTTTATTGTAAGCTCTTTCATTTTAGGATTATGTTTTGAAAATTTTAAATTGATTTTGATATTTTGGGTTTTGAATTTATTTGTGGTTTTTCTGAATGCTCTACTCAGACTGATTGTAAGAGGTACTTCCTTGAACAAATGAAGTTATCAAGGTTTGCCCAATTTTCTTCTTGTTTTCAGGCTGAAAACCTAAACCATGCTTAGTAGTTTCATCCGAACTCCTAACATAGCATCAAGATTTCTTAGCCTTTGACAAATTTTGACAAGGTTTCTTTCTTATCATTTAGTTCTTTTGGGCAATTTTAATTCTTCTGAATTACCTCTTTTCCTTTTGAGTTTTTTCATTTCATCTACCAAAATTTGTTTTCTTTTTCAGTGGATTGGCATCTTTCCTTAATGACATCAAGCTATTCATTCCATGGAAGGAAGAATCGCCGGGATCGAGCCAGAATCGCTCGATCCCGGATCGGATCGACCCCCCAAGGGTCGATTCCCCCTTGAAGAACCCCAAAACCGCACATTTCCGGCTGGATCGACCCAACTCAGTAGGATCTGAGTTGGATCGCTCGAGTCGAACCGGGATCGATTGATCCCGGCTCGATTCAGTCGATCCGGCCGGGTTCAGTTCAAATTTGAACTTAAGGCGCCGGATCGACCCTTATCGGGTCGAATCGATCGATCCTGCGTCGATCCGACCCGATAAGGGTCGATCCCGATCGATCCGCGGTCGATCCCCCTTATTTCGGCCCCTTCCCACCCGAGGACACCAAAAGATGCAGGTTTTGGTGTCCTAGGAAGGAAGGAAGGTGCTCCCCCTCCCCCCCCCAGCTCGGGCTGCCTCCTCCACCGCCGCCGCCGGCCTCCTCCTCCTCCTCTTCTTCTTCTTGTTCTTCTTCTTCTTCTTCTTCTTCTTCCTCTTCTCCTTCCTCTTCTACTTTTTCTTCTAAACCCTATCTTCTCTTTCAAGTTTGAAAGAGGTTAGAAGGAGCACATCCAAGGGAGATCTTCTTGAGTAGATCTCAAGAGATCTTACTCAAGCAAGGAAGAAGTTGTTCTTCTTAAGGTATATTTCATTTTTTAATTTCAAAATTCAGTTATAAATTCTGAAAAAAATGAAAACACATGTACACATGTTTAATCTTCTTATATCTTCTTATTCTTCCCTTACATTTTGTCAATTAGACAAAAGCTCCAAATTTCACCCTAATTGGCTAATTAGGGTTTGATATTTGGGGCTTATGTTGTATTAGCACAATTAGAGATCAATTAAGTGTTCCAATCACTTAATTGACTTAATCATGCCTTTCTATGATAATGGAACTATTTCATTTCGGGAAATTAGAGAAAATCTCTAAATTTCACCCTAATTAGGGTTAATATTAGATGTAATTATGTTTATAATTGTATACTTACACATGAATGTGTTTGTATTCTTAATTTGTTATAGGATTAGCAAGTATGGCTGATGAGGGACACGAGGAAGAGCAACCACAAGTAGACATTGGATGGAAACACGGTGTCCTTATTGATGCTGCCTCTAAGAGAGTGCGGTGTAACCACTGTGGTAAGGAAATGAATGGAGGTGTATACCGCCTAAAACAACACATTGCAGGCATTGGAACAAATGTAGTAAAATGCAAGTATTGTCCACGGGAGTTAGTGAATGAGATGAAAGACTACATGGCTGGAAGACAACAACAAAGAGGCATACGTATTCAACATCAACAAGAACTGCATGAAGAGATTTCTGGGAAGGGAAAAAGTAAGGCAGCTACAAGAACTGTTGATGTTGAGGACTCAGATGATACAGATTATGAGGATCTCTCACCTAATGAGAGAGAATGGCGAGAAGGACTACGGCAGAGTCGGCGTGCTGCCATGTTGGAAAGTGACATGCGGAGGTTCCATAGTACAAGAGAAGGATCATCATCAGGGGCTAGTGTCACACGGCCACCGGCACCACCTATCAGGAGAGGTGGTTCAATGAGGGGAACGGGACCAACTAGTGGGGTTGACACATTTTTCGGAAGGAAATCTTCATCAAAACAGCCTGGCATAAAGCATGCAATGAAAGGGGTAAAGGCCACAGCTGCTTCCGCTAAACATGCAGTTAAAAACATTGTAAAATGGTTTTTGCATGCAGGGGTCCCAGCCCATACAGCATCTAGTCCTTATTTCCAAACGATGATAGATTCAGTTGGTGAGGCAGCCCAGGTTTGAAAGCTCCTACACCAAAGGAGATTTATGGCAAATATCTTGAAGAGGAATTGACTGAGATAAAGGATTGGGTGGCGTCATTCAAAGATATATGGATGGCAAGAGGTTGTACTCTTATGTGTGATGGATGGACGGGAACAACAAGAAGGTCCATGATTAACTTTCTTGTATATTGCAGTGAGGGTACAGTGTTCATGAAATCTGTAGATGCAAGTGGACAAATAAAAATGCAGATTACTTGTTTAGGCTCATGGATGAGATGATTGATGAAATTGGCGAGGAACATGTAGTCCAAGTTGTCACTGATAATGAACCAAGTTACAAGGCAGCTGGAAGAAAATTGATGGTAAAACGACATCATCTTTATTGGGTCTCTTGTGCAGCCCACTCCTTAGACTTGATGATGGAGGATATTGGCAAAGACAAACATGTGTATGACTTGGTGTCCAAGTCGCAAATGATTACTACTTTTATTTATAGACACAATAGAATCTTACATATGATGAGAGAGTGCGCAGATGGACATGACATAATTCGTCCTGGCCCAACAAGATTTGCCTCACAATTTATTACATTGGAGAGTCTGCATCAGTTTAGACATGAGTTGGGCACTCTCATACACAGTTCCGAGTACTTGGCACATGTGGCTACATTGAGAGAGGAATCCAGACATGTGGCACATGAGATTTCTTGCTTGGTCAGTGACCATCGTTTTTGGGAGAGAATCCACTATTATTTGAAGCTAATAGAGCCTCTTGTACAAGTGCTGAGGATGGTTGATGGAGAGGACAAGAATGACATGGGTTACTTATATGAGGCTATGGATAAAGCCAAGGAAAGGTTGAGAGAGAAGCATCCGTAGGCATATCAAAAATGGTGGAGGATTATTGATGCAAGATGGGAGTCCACACTCCACCATGATTTACATGCAGCAGGTAAATGTATTATATCTTATTGTGCATATTCTTATTATGCATATTGAATTTCTAACTTACTAGACATGTTTTGTACATATAGGGTATTTCTTTAACCCGAGGCATCAATATAGTGAGTCCCCTCACAATGATGGTGAGGTGCTCCAGGGGACAATCAATGTTATCGGGAGATTATCTAGGAGCATGGACGAAAGAATAGAAGCTATGTTAGAGGTACATACAAGTTAAAAACTTCATTCCATTTTCATGTATTCTATATACTTTACAAGTTACACTTAGCAACTGTATTATACTGTAGATGGACAGATTTAAACTGAAGTTGGACATCTACAGAGATTATGATGTTAAAGAAGCAGTGACCAGAATGGGTCGGGTAAGAACCTTCAGACTTAAGCTCATGCTTACTTCATAACAAAATGACAAATCACTTGTATTATGTGCTAATTCATTGTATGTTTTTTTTTTTTGTAGGTGAGTGGTGGGTTATGTTAGACTACAAGACTGGTCAAAGAAGTCCACTTGCAAGATTGCTATTAGAGTACTCAGTCAGACCACTTCATCTAGCCAGTGTGAGAGAAATTGGAGCACTTTCTCACTTATTCACACAAAAGTGAGGAACAGGTTGAGTGCAACTAGGCTAGAGAAGTTGGTCTATTGCCACTACAATATGAGGTTGAAGCTGAAATGCATTAAAGATAGACAAAAGAAGAGCGAGGCAAGGCTAATGACTTTTGCAGGTAGTCATTGGGAGCAACGTTTTGCAGAGAGGGAAGCATTATCATCTCAAATTGATGTTGATGAGTTATTTGATGAGGAACACCCACTAAATGCATGGGTGGAAACAAGACAGGAAAGGGATGTTCCAGAATTTGACCCTCGCGATTGCTCATGGGCGGAAGGAGAATTGGATGGAGTAGAGGCTCGAGATCCAGAGCTTAGGGTAAGTGAGGACCAACCTCTCACCCTCGGTCCTCTCTTCTCTCTGCCACGACACTCAGCTATCTTGCCAGAGACATCTAGAGTGCCTCCCACTCAGCCTGCATTAAGAAGAGCTGCAACACAAAAAGAGAAGAGTTCAAAAGCCTTAGAGTTAGAAAAAATAACATATGCCAGGCAAAAAAAGAGGAAAGTGCAGCAACCAATTCGTAGTGATGACACCACACAAGATCCAAATGATGATGATGATGATGGGGCTGCCACTGGGGCCACAGGAGTTGGCCAGGGATATGCAGGAGCAGGATATACTGGGGCCACAGGTGTAGGGCTTACTGAAAGTTATGTACCAGAAACAGAACATCAGGGAGGCGGAGGAGAAGGACAAGGGCATGGACAAGGGGGATATGAAGGACAACAACATCATGCAGCCTATGAGTGGCCACCTTGGGAGCCAAACTATAGTTCAGGGTCTACTCATATACCTGCATTTCAGCCTCCCATTTTACCGTACTCAGATATTAGTAGCTCACCTTATGGAGTACAAGGAGGATGGGGACCTTGGCCTTCACAAGAACAAGAGCCTAGTGGCCCTAGTGAAGCAACAAGTACATACAAACCGCTTGGTATATGGTGTCCAGCTCCATCACAATCTGGAGAAAGCTCAAGTCAACAATTTACACCAAGAGGGATTCAAATGGGTATGCATGATTTAGCAAATTCCCTCTTTGGTTATAGCTACCAAAACCCAAATGATGATGGCTCATCTATGTCTGGAAGTGGATGGAAAGATTATTAGTCTTCTATCAAATGTAAGTTACATGTACAATGTCTTAAATTTCATGTTTTATGTACTATGAATGCATGTATAATTGATTTTTGATGCAAATCTTAGTTCTTTCAATATATCAGATTTTTTCTGTTTTTTCCTGATTTTTTCTGAATTTTCCTGATTTTTCCTGAATTTTCCTGCATTTTTTCCAAAAAAATTAAACATTTTATAGTCTGGCCGATCCAGGATCGGCCAGACTTCCCTGGGATCCAGCGGATCCTTCGATCCGATCCGATCCAGGATCGGATCGACCAGGGTCGATCCCGATCCCGATCCCGATCCCGATCCTGCCTTCCTTGAATTCCGCCCATCCTTGATGGCTTGGGGCAGGGATAAGGGATTTACATTTGGATTTGTATTGGAGTTGAGATTGGGTTTGTTTTTGGATTTGGATATGGACATTTCAATTTATCTTTGTGGTATTCTGGATGGGATATGAGATTTGATTTTGCTTTTGCATTTTGGATGTAGAATTTAGGTTGATTTGGCTCCGGACTTGGTTTTGGTTTTGATTTTGGCTTTAGTTTTGATTTTGGCTTTAGTTTTGGTTTTGGTTTTGGTTTTGATTTTGATTTTGATTTTGGTTTTGGTTTTGGTTTTGGTTTTGGTTTTGGTTTTGATTTTTGGTTTCGGTTTTGGTTTTGATTTTGATTTAGCCTACCTTGGTGGCTTATGGCTAAGATATGGAATTTCGGGCTTCTATTTGGTTCAGCATACCTTGATGGTTTGCTGACTATATTTGGTATTCTGGGTTTGATTTATTTTGGCATTTATAGTTTAGTGTATGTGGTTTCGAATCAAATTTGGGTATAACGTGCCTTGATGGCTTGCTGACTATGAATTTGGGATTGTATTTGAATATGAGTTGCCTTGATGGCCTTGGGATATGAACTTGGAATTTGAACTTGATGTCACCTACCATGGTGATTTGCTGGTGGGACTTTGGGTTTTGAATTGGCTTTGGATATGACTTAATGGTTGGCATGATGTAGCCTACCTTTGCAGTTTACTGGCTATGGATTTGAGACTTGAATTTGGGTATGGTCTACCTCGATGGCTTGCTGGCTATGAGTGGAGTTTAGGTTTGATATAGCCTACCTTTGTGGTTTACTGGCTATGGTTTTGAATTGGATTTGAGTATAGCCTGCCTTTGTGGTTTACTGGCTATAGATTGGGATTTAGATTTGATATAGCCTACCTTTGTGGTTTGTTGGCTATGGTCATGATTTGGTTTGGGTTTGACATAGCCTACCTTTGTGGTTTGTTGGCTATGGTTTTGGATATGGCCTACCTTGATGGTTTTCTGGCCATGGATTTGGAATTTGAATTTAGCATAGCCTACCTTTGTGATTTGCTGGCTATGGTTTTGGATATGGCCTATCTTGATGGTTTTCTGGCCATGGATTTGGAATTTGAATTTGGCATAGCCTACCTTTATGGTTTGCTGGCTATGGTTTTGGATATGGCCTATCTTGATGGTTTTCTGGCCATGGATTTGGAATTTGAATTTGGCATAGCCTACCTTTATGGTTTGCTGGCTATGGTTTGGTTTTGAATTGAATTTGATGAAGAGTGGGATATGCAGGATGGAGTACTTTTGGCTCCATGCTCCTACAGGGATTGCAGGATTGTATGATGGACAGATGGGTATTTGATTCTTTTGCCTCCATTCATGGTAAGCTTCTACTTTAGAATGGATCCTCAAAGAGGGCATCTTTCATTCCTTTTCGGCTTTATGCCTATTAAATTTTATTTTTGATGATTGGCCGAGGAACTCATGTTCTGGGCATGGTATAGTTTCAGGTGTTGAGTGGAGGAAAGGGCACAGTACCTTTATGGTGCACCGGCCTATAGGCACCTCCTTCATATGCCAAAATGACGATGTATGGGCCGAGCCAAATGGGCTGCAATTTGCCACTTGGTTTTCCCGCCATTGCTTCTTTGCAATTGACCATGACAAGATTTCCTTGTTTGAAGGCTCTGGGTCTTGCTAATTTGTCAAATGCGCGAGCCATTCTAGCTTGATATACTTGGAGAGACTTATATGCTTCAAGGTGCCTTCCTTCTAGATTGGAAAGCCCTTCAAGTCTTCTTTCCATTTGATTTTGCTCTTGACTTTGAAATTCATTCTGGATTGCCACCTGATAGGATGCCATTTCAATTTCTATAAGAATCATTACTTCAGCTCCATATACCAAGGAGAAAGGCGAACATCAGGTAGGGGTTTTATACACAGTTCGATAAGCCCATAAGGCCTCATGAACCTTTTCTCCCCATTCCCGCTTTCTATTGCCGATTATCTTGGCAAGCAATTTGCAGAGGGTTTTGTTGAAGGCTTCTGCCAACCCATTTGCATGTGGATTATACACTGAAGATGTTCTCCAATCTATATGAAATTTTGCCGCCAAGGCATATATCGTTTTGTTTCTGAATTGCGACCCATTATCGGATATGATTCTGTAAAGAGTTCCAAATCTGTATATTATGTTTTGCTTGACAAATTTGGCGACCGATTCTCCAGTTACTTCCCTCAACGGGATAGCTTCAGCCCATCTGTGGCAGCCAGTATGAACTTGTGGCCTTGAGATGAGGGTGGGAATGGTCCCACAATATCTATACCCCATTCGGCAAACGGCTAGGTTGGCGCAGTGGGATGTAATACATTTGGTGATTTCCTCGGTATAGGGCCAAACGCTTGACACTGATGACATGTACGGGCATATTGAATGCAATCTGCGTACATGGTAGGCCAGTAGAAGCCTTTTAGCTTAATATTGATTTTCATCTTTTCTCCTGCTTGGTGTGCACCACACAGCCCGGAGTAAACTTCTTTTATGATGATTTTGGCTTCTTTGAAAGATAGGCATCTGAGGAGGACTGGCCCTTTCTTTTCATGGACCAGCCTATATAGTTGTTCTGCTATTAATTGATATGAGGTGGCCCTGCGTAAGAGCTGAATTTTCTATGCTTGATCAGGTGGCAACCAACCTTTCTTGATTTTGATGAGCGGCTTGCGCCAATCATCAGATTCATTTGTTGCATCTAGCTCTATATTATATACTTCCTCAACTGTGATATTAGACTCAGTGTCAAGGATACTGGGCATGAGTCTTCTGCGACGGACACTTATTTCCCCTTCGGGAGGCAATTTTATGGTAGAAGCCAGTTTGGCTAGAGCATCAGCTTGAGAATTTTCACTTCTCAGCACATGGGATATGTTGAAGAAGTTGAATTTTTCTTTGAGCTTCATGACTATGGTATAGTATGGAAGCAGTTGTGGTTTTCGGACTTTTTACTAGCCCAATACCTGTCGAATGACCAGTTGCGAGTCACAATAAACTTGTATACTTTTGACCCCTATTTCGAGAGCCAGCCGGAGCCCAATAATTAGAGCTTCATATTCAGCTTCATTATTTGTGAGCGGCTTCGTGAGAACATAAGAGTTATATAATATTCCTTCTTGAGAGGTGACCAGGACAATACCTGCTCCAGTAGAGGGGCTGGTAGAGCCATCTGTATAGTGGAGAGTTCGAGAAGCTCTATCAAAATATAATTCCCAAGAGAGTAGCTCAATTGTGGCAACCTCTTCGAGAATTGAATTTTCACTTGCAGGAGAAAGAGTTTCTTCTTCTGAGAGGTTTATAGAAAAAGGGGAATCTTCTGGCACTAGATGTGCGGCCAAAAATTCGGCCAAGCCTTGCCCTTTGTGGGATGTATGTGACATTAAACTCCATGAGGAGTAGAGCCCATTTCGCGAGTCTTCCTGACAATATGGGTTGCCTTAGCAGATATTTGATTGGATCATACTTGGAGATGAGTTTAATTTCATGAGCCAGAAGATAATGCCTCGATTTCTTTATGGCAAATATCAGTGCTAGGCACACTTTTTCCATTGGAGTATATCGGAGTTCTGGACCAATTAGCTTTCTGCTAAGATAATATAAAGCTTGCTCTTTATCTTCTTCATTTGTTTGTGCCAATAGAGCTCTCAGAGAAGCATCCATAGCTGAAATATAGAGTATAAGAGACTTCCCAGCAACTGGTGCCCCTAGGACTGGCGGAGTGAGAAGATATTCTTTGATTTGTTCAAAAGCATCCTGACATTCTTGGTCCCAGATGAAGGGAGCATTCTTTTTCATTAGTTTGTCGAACGGCATGCATCTTCCTGAAAGATTTGAGATAAAATGTTCAATATAGGCTAGTTTCCCTTGAAATGACCTTAGATCGGTCAGATTTTGAGGAGGTGGCGATTGCTAGATCGCCTTGGTTCTGTCGGGGTCTATTTCCATTCCCCGATATTTGACGACGAATGTTTTTTAATCGTCGAACACTTTGATCTTGCCCTGGAGAGTAAACTTGCATGCAACTGAGAGATAGAGGAATACTCCCTTATGAGGTCAGCTTCATAGTTGACACTCCGCCGCTCTGGGCGAGTTATTTTGCTTTGAGAATTCTTTGCAGGTGATTTGGCAAAACATTTGTTTACCACAAAAAGCTTGCCAGTCTCACTGTCTTCATCTGAACATTTAATTTATTTACCCTTTCCTTTAGACTGGGCAAGGGGTTGAGGAATTGGCCCTCCAAAATATAAAAGGGCATTAGTCAAATGGCATTCATCTTCCCGAAACGGGGCTTGATCGGCAAAGACTGTATACTGCTTCCCTTCTTTTGCATACTCGATACATTGATGAAGAAATAACAGAGGATGACCCAATAGCCAAGGTCTTCCAAGCAATATTCTGTATGTTGTATCAGTATCAATAATGTAGAAGGGTACCTTGGTGGTAAAGCTTCCTAGTGATTCGTACATCTTTTACTTGTTGCATATGAGGCATGAGATGTAGAGATTCAATGGCTTTATAGGGCATTACATTGGTAGATGCCCCCGGATCGACTAGGATCCGGTTTAATTGAATATTGTTGACCTGCCCCTTCATATATGAGGGACGATTGTGATATGGAGAGGATAGCAACATGTGCTTATCTTGTGAAAGTGACATTTGCTGTCAGTGCTTCATATATTTGAGCTTGGAAATCAGCCATATGAGCTTCATATATTTTTGATTCTTGGAGTACTTTGACAAGAGTTTCTCTCAGGTCTTGGCTCCAAGCAATTACCTCCCAGACAGTGATGTTGACGGAGAGTGCTTTGAGTTGCCGAAAGATTTTGTCATCAGCCTTGATGCGTATCTGGTCTGATGAGGGAGATCCCTTTATCGAGGACTCAGATGGCTTCTTTGGCTTAACAGATTTCTTTTGAGAGGGAGGAATCAACATCCTTCCATTTGAAAAGAGAGGAGCGTTGTCCGGCTCATTTGATGAGGCATGGGGACTTTGGCTCTTTTCTTTTGTATGAGGAGGCATATTGGACAACTCTTCTTTTTCATCTGAATGGTTGAAGACATAAGAATCCACCCGTATTTCGGCTTCAGGCAGAGGCTTTGACTCCTCGCCGTGAATGACTTTGCTCGATTTTATGATATCGGGCTTCTTGAAAATAGTAGATGCAACTTTTTGCTCTTTACCATGCCCTTTCTTGCGACGGCGATTTGAATTATTTGCTGGCCGACGCTGATATGTCAGCATTGTTGGCTTATCTTCAGCCTGTTTGGTATTATCACTTGGGGAGATTTATAGCTTCTTTGGTTGAGGTTTGGACACCATATTGTAAATTGGTAAGTTAAATATGTGATTTGATTCTTCAATTTTGATTGATTGATGATTTTTTCTTTAAGTTGATATTTGAGGTACCTCAGCAGCAGCATCACGCTACATTTGTTCTTTTTCATTCTTCTTTTATTATTATTATTATTCTTTATTTTTTTTGTGGTTTGTTTGTTGTTTTTATATATATATATATGTATATATTTTATTTCATACCTGAAGAGCTTTAAGCAAGCTTATGACTTCTGCTCTGAAGCTGATTTGGAGATGCTACTCTTGTTGGAGCCGCCTCTTACTGTAGAGTTGGAGATGCTACTCTTGTTGGAGCCGCCTCTTATTGTGGTTTGTTGTTGTTTATATATATATATATATATATATATATATATATATATATATATATATATATATATATATATGTATATGTATATGTATATTTTATTTCATACCTGAAGAGCTTTAAGTAAGCTTATGACTTTCTGCTCTGAAGCTGATTTGGAGCTGCTACTCTTGTTGGAGCCGCCTCTTACTGTAGAGTTGTTGACTCTTTTAGAACTGGCTAATTTTGAGGGCTGACAGTGACCCATTCACAAAGGTTGCATTAATTGCTTCTTCAATAATTGAAGATGGGAGTTGGTGATAATGATCCACGAACTCCTCTGCTTACTGGGAGATTGGCTTTGTCGCAGCTTCTTTTGATATTCTAATTCTGTATTGAAAAAGATCAATTTTGAATTGCTCCATTTCGGCTTTGACTCTGTATCGTCCATAGCCCAGTGGATGATGATAATATTCACATATCTTTGTATATAGAGCTTGGGATTCTGGACTTGAACCATAGGCTCGTTGTGACACCTTATTTGCTGGCGCCAAAGAATTCCTATATTGATCAATTTTTCCTTCCCAGATATGAGTTTCGACCAAATCATGGAGATCCAAACAATAGTCATACATCTCCTTTCACTCTGAAAGATATGATGCTGGTTCAAGTATGGAAACCAGACTTTTGCCTTCTGAGATTGTCAAGTATAAACTTGGTGCTCTTTGTTGCAAATGAGAAGCTTATTGTAGAAGATGCACATTTGTATACGATTGACTGGATAAATATGGATTTGAATGCTCCCCCACTGATGACCGAGGAAGACCAAAAGATGATGATGCATTAATGACATTCACCAAATAGGATCCAGGTTGGCTGATCCATTTGGTGGTTGTTGAGTATGAGGCTGGTTAACCCGATGAATACCCAGGTCAATTAGCTTTTGAACATCATTTTTTAATCTTATGCAATCTTTGATACTATGGCCCATCATTTGATGATACGGGCAGTAATTGGCTAATATTTCTGCCGGAGCTCGGTAATCCATCAATCCCGATTGAAGGCATAGCCGGAAAAGTGAGTAAGTGAGATGTCGAGGGAAAGAATATAACCTTGCCAACTCGACAGGAGTTGAAGGATCTTCGGATAGCCACCCAATTGAGTCTGCATATGGCGACATAGGAGGCAGTTCTGACTATATTTGAGTATGCATAAGAGTATATTTACCTCTGGACTTTCCTCATTATTCTATGTGGATCATGTCTTGATCTTGGTAGAGAATGAGCTCCTGAATTATCTTGAGGAGGATTACATGAATGACCGTCCTCGGGATGATTTGAATTCGTTGGAAGTCTCGTCATATAAATGTCATTGACAGATTGCTCTGGTCGATCCCAAGCATGAAGTTGAGGAGGGTCAGCCAGAGCATTTTGCATAGATATGAGGCCATTTGAATGATCTTCTGGGCCTCATTTTTAAAGATGTAGCAATCTTCAATTACATGCCCCACCATACGGTGATACGGGCAAATTAAGCTGATTGGTTTGCTGACATCTGCCGGCTTCTTTGGTGTTGGCAGTGATATTAATTGGTTGTCGAGGCAAAGATCAAAGAGCCTCTTTAATATGCTTCTTGTTTTTTGAAAGAATAAGGAGTCTTCATGCGCCCCATCAATGATGGCAGTGGAGCTTTAGCTTCTGATTTCTTCTTTGGGGCAGGAGAGATTGTTGCCCCCTTTGCTTCATCATCAGGTGAGGAGTCAATGATGTTGACTTCTTTTGCTAACTTATTGCGCTCTTTGGGGAGCTTGCCTTTATGAGATGTATGTGTCATTTGCTCGGCTAGAAACATCTCAATGTCTGCCACTATGGAATTCGATTGATCGAAGCTCTTGATATTTGCTCCCAAGAGTTTCTCCTTGATTGTTGATATGAGGCCTTTTTGGCAGATAGGGATTGTATCTTCTTGAACAGGAGGGTTATTGCATTTCATGCTAAACTCTCTCCACCCCTTGATGAAGTGGATTGCCGACTCCCCTTTCTGTTGTTTGAGGGAACATAATTTGGCGCGAGAGATACCTTCCCTTTAGCCGTTTAGAGATGGTCTAGAAATTTCTTTTGCAGATCCACCCAATCAGCAACTGAGTCAGGCTTGAGTTCTAAATACCTTTGAAATGCAACTTCAATCAAGGAAGTTGCAAAATATCTGAGGAGATAAGATTTGCCGATGGCGAGCTTGCCCAAGGCAATAACATAATGTGCCATATATTCCAGTGGTGACCCATGTCTATTAAACTTTGATAGTTTTGGGACTTTAGGGCATGTTTCTGGCAGCTTCGTGAATTGATGATATACTTGAATTATTTCTGTTTGAGGAGGCATAATACTAGACAAGTCAATGATATCCTGACTTGTAGTTTGAGGAAGAAGACCAGTTGTAGAAACTGCCGGACAATTTGCCGGGGCAGACTCATCTGGATACTAAATTTGTTGATTTTCAGTAGAGACTGGTTCTGTAGAATGCTGGAGGCTTGAAGTTGCCAATCACCTCATTTCATTTAGAAGCACAACCATTTGAGATTGATATTGCTGCATCACTTGGCATTTACCCTCACCTGACATTGTCTGGAAATTTTCCCTTATAGGCGAGTCAATGACGATGTTGATATTTGAAGTAGGAAGCCCATCTTCTTTGATTTGAACATTTGTCTCTTTGAAGAAGGGGATTTGAATTCCTTCATGTTGAAAGCCAACACGAGGGAGAGCTTGACTAGATGTTCCGACTTGTCTGCTGAGCTGGCGGTTTCTTCTGGCAAACTGCCCGATGGCCTTAGTGGGAATATTTGGGTTGGCTTCTGCGATTTGTTTTGCCCTTTTGCCAGAGTCTCTTCCAGAGGCATAGTATGGGAAGATTATAAGCTTGGGTTTTTCCTGAACTGCCCAAATAACACGCCGTCTTTTTGACAGACGAGTATTGGCATTAGGAATTGCCCCCAGCCTATCAAATATTGAGATTCACCGTATACGATCAGGGATCGATACGCGAGATTTGAATTGTTAAGTTGAAATTTCTTTGACTACCTGGATATTTCTCAGGCCTTGAGGAGTATAGTTTGATTTCCCTTTTTTCCTTTTTTCCTTTTTTTTTTTTTTTGCCGATGATGGTACTTGAGTTCAATATGTTGAAGGGAAGCATCTTTGACATTGCTTCTCTTACTGAACACCTTTGCTATATTTACTTGAGTCTTCTTGAGTTTCTGGGCTTCCCTTTTTTTTTGGAACCCAAATTTGTTTGAACCTGAGAGAGTGCCGGTTCTTTTGCTTGACATCGGTCTCCTTCTTAGGATCTCCTGATTCTCCTTGAAACCACCGTAAAACTGAGAAGCGGTTTGAGGTTGGGATTGTAGGAACATACCTATCCCGCAGGGTGACAGGTTGGCTTCCGTCGAGCCATACCTGCAGACCTTTGACCATGATGGATTTGCCGGATCTTGAGGTGGCAGCTGATGGCCTTTTACTTTTATGATTTTATTTTGTCCTTGTTGCAGAGATGGAAAATATGATTTTGAAGGAAATTGCCTGGATTGAACAAGTCCGGATTTGGGCAGACTTAGTTTTTCTAAATGGCCCCTTTTTTTTTGGGTTAAAGGTATGGTATTGGAATTTGGTGGAGCCTACCATTAAGGTTTGGTGGCCATGATTTTAGGATTTGAGTTTGGATTTGGGTTTCAGATTCGGATATGTATTAGGTTTAGCCTACCTTGATGGTTTGTGTCTATATCTGGTATTTGGTTTTGACATATTCTGGGATTGCATATGGTTTTGGACTGAACTCAGGTATGTCTGTTTCGATGATTTGTCGGCTATGGATTTGAAATTGCATCTGGATATGGTTTACCTTGATGGCTTATCAGTTATGAACTGGAATTTGGATTTGACATAGCCTACCTTTGTGGTTTGTCGGCTATGGTTTTGAATTTGAATTTAGAGATGGCCAACCTTCGTGGTTTACTGGCTGTGGTTTGAAACTTGGATTTGAAATAGCCTACCTTTGTGGTTTACTGGCTATGGTTTTGAATTTGATCTGGACATGACTTGCCTTGATGGCTTATCAGTTATGAACTGGAATTTGGATTTGATCTAGCCTACCATTGTGGCTTACTGACTATGATTTTGAATTTGGATTTGAGATAGCCTACCTTTGTGGTTTACTGGCTATGATTTGGAATTTGGATTTGAGATAGCCTACCTTTGTGGTTTACTGGCTATGGTTTTGAATTTGATCTGGACATGACTTGCCTTGATGGCTTGTTGGTCATATGCTTGAGTTTGGATTTGATATAGCCTACCTTTGTGGTTTACTGGCTATGGTTTTGAAATAGCCTACCTTCGTGGTTTACTGGCTATGGTTTGGAATTTGGATTTGAGATAGCCTATCTTTGTGGTTTACTGGCTATGGTTTTGAATTTGATCTGGACATGACTTGCCTTGATGGCTTATTGGTCATGTGCTTGAGTTTGGATTTGATATAGCCTACCTTTGTGGTTTACTGGCTATGGTTTTGAAATAGCCTACCTTCGTGGTTTACTGGCTATGGTTTGGAATTTGGATTTGAGATAGCCTACCTTTGTGGTTTACTGGCTATGGTTTTGAATTTTAGATTTGGATATAACTTACCTAGGCTCACAGCCAATAAATGTTGTTGGCCAGAGTTAGGTTTATCCCCTTCATTAGCATTATCTTCGGAGAGCATTCGGGTGCCCCTGTTGATAATAGCAGGACGAGCTTTGACGTGCCCATGACTCTTATGCGCCTTCCTTGTTGACTTGTTGGAGAGAGACTCTTGAGTAGCATTTTCTTCATAGGAACCACCCTTAGGGAATAAGGGGATCCGATAATTGCTGGAAGAATCTCCGAATGCGATCAGAGTCGCCAGGTAACCGAACTTTGCATAGTTGTTGATGATGAGCGGTCCATAAGTGACGGCCATCTTCAACAGTTTGCGATTTGCCTTCTTGTTTGTACCTTCAAAGAAAAATATCAGTATTAGGACTTTCACGAAAAATATATGTATGTCTCATCCTTTGCTATGAATGGTGAGAAGAGGTCCCACCGGGCGTGCCAGTTGTTGACACGGGAAAAATATCATCGATCATTCATTTGGTTTTGGATATGCTCATTTCGTTTTATCCGGTTCATGTATTCATTTCATTTGGGTATTCATTTATTTCATGTGCTTTGATTCGTGTATCATGATTTGCGGGGCGTGCCAGTCTATCTAACAGACAGAGGAGAATCCGCACAATGCGGAGAGAGTATTTTTGGGTGTCCTTGGAACGGACGGGTATGATGTCCGTGGAACGGACGATTGGATTGTCCATGAAATGGACGGAGATGCCCGTGTGACGGGCGACTAAGGTGCGCCGTTTTTTATCTGAACTCCTTGAGTCCCGTATCTATACTCATCAGATGATTGGAGTAGCATGTGCTGGACCTCTGTCTCCATCGACCGAAGTCGATGTTACATTTACATCGAGTTAAGACTCTTGGTGTCATTTAACATCAGTTTTAACCCGAATACTATTCATAGCAAAGGGGATGAGAGAATACACATTCTTTTAGAAAATCCTGGTCATGATGTATCATCTTTCTTTTAGTTATTTTTGAAATGCTTTTGCCTTGAGTGTTTCATTTTGAAAAGACTGCCCTTTGTGGAGTCCGAGATACAACTTTTAAAAAGGGAACGGATATATTTCCATGAACCTATTTGGGGTTTCCCTCCTCTTCTTTTAGGTTGTTTGAAGGTTTTATTTTGGAAAACCGGAGGATTATTATTGCAGACGGGTGTATATCCATGCATTTGATTCTGAACTTGGGGGAAGTCATGATTAGAAGTAGCATTTTTGTATTAGAAGAGTTGCTACTTCAACCCCCCCCCCCTTTTTTTTTAATGAAATCCAAATTGAGGCAGAATTTCCCTTCTCCTCGTTCATCGTTTCATTTATTCATCATTCATTTTTCTTTACTTGTATGAGTATGATTTTCAAAGAAAATGTGCACGTATTTCTATGGACGTTCTTGTCAATTTGAAGTTCCTTTCTGGAAACTGTCCATATGAACGCAGTTCTTGTGAGTATGCATTTGTGCTGCTCTTTGGAGTATCTGAGCACAGTTCGGGTCCTGTCCTCTTTTTCTTTGGATGTGTGTATATCAACACAATTTTCATAAATTTATTTTGGCAGAGTTTCTGCCTATGCGGAATACCCTCACGGAGATATATTCATATGAACATGTATTTATATCCATGTGTCCTCAGAGAATCTTTGTCCGGAGGGATTTTGCCCTTAAGAAAGTATGTGTGTATGGTCATAAATTTGCAGTTTACGCATATTTTCTCACCGGTATCTCTATTTGAATGGAGTATCCGGCAAAAGGTACCATCTGCATATGCAGAATCCCTTTTGAGAGGCATACGCATATAATTGCGAATTTATGATTATATAGACATGATTGTGGGCGGAGACTCCATTTGGGTAGAGTTTCCTCTTGGGAAGACATGTATATGAATACAAAGTTTGTGATTATATTGATATGTTTTTAGAGGGAAAACTCTGACATGGGCAGAGCTTCCTTTCAAGAAACACATGTGTATAGGCACAAATTTGAATTTTATAGATATGTTCTTAGGCGGAATCTCCACTTAAGCAGAGTTTCCTCTAGGAAACATGCATATAAAAATACAAATTTGTGAATATACAAACATGTTCTTGGGCAGAATCTCCCTTTGGGCAGAATCTCCTCTAAGAAACATATAAATATAAACACAGATTTGAAATTTATAGATATGTTCTTAGGTTGAATCTCCACTTGGGCAGAGTTTCCTCTAAGAAACATATATATAAAAATACGAATCTGTGAATATATGAATACGTTCTCGAGCAGAATCTCCACTTGGGCAGAGTCTCCTCTAAGAAACATATGCATATAGCACAAACACACCATCCCGGAGAGTTTAAAACTCGATGGGAGGTGGCATGAATTACAAAGGTATCTAAAATACCATATGTCCGGAATGGACGGTATTTAGAACCTATAGCCCGTGAGGGCCGGTGCCGCTATTGCGGACTTTTAGCCGATGAAGTTTGCCGATGCCGTATACGAACAACTTCTCAATGCTCAGGGGGAGATTTGGTACTTTCACACAAGAGGGGAGCTTGAGGAGGAGATCGGGAAGCTTTGAGAATTTGGGATTTTTCTATTCTTTCGGGATTTCAGAAAATGGGGGACAGCACTTTGAGAAGAGGGCTGTAGCTCCTTATGGGGGGGTTCGCCTCCTCTAAAATGGGGGGATGGGGGTGCCTTTTATAGGGGAAGGCCCCCCCTTACATGCGTGGGAGTGGGGCTCCCTTTAACCGATGGGAGTCCCATCGGTTAGAGGGAAAATTCCCTTTAACCGATGGGGGTACCATCGGTTAGAGGGTTAAAACCCCTCAACCGATGGTAGTCCCATCGGTTAAGGGAAAAAATCCCCTTAACCGATGGTAGTACCATCGGTTGGGGGTTTTCTCTTTTTTTTAAAGGGAATTCCCCTTAACCGATGGTGGTTCCATCGGTTAGAGGGGAATTTCCCCTTAACCGATGGAACTCCCATCGGTTAAAGGGGAGAATCCCCTTAACCGATGGCAGTCCCATCGGTTAGGGGATTCTAAAGGGGAGATCCCCTTAACCGATGGGACTCCCATCGGTTAGAGGGAATTCCCTCTAACCGATGGTAGTACCATCGGTTGGAGGGGTTTGTCCCTCCAACCGATGGTGCTTCCATCGGTTGGGGGAGAAAACCCCCTTAACCGATGGTAGCCCCATCGGTTAAGGGGAAAAAACCCCCTAACCGATGGTGCTTCCATCGGTTAAGGGAGGGGGAATTTCTGGGAATTGGGAATTAATGTGGGACTGGCACAACATTTTTTTTTGTGTCAACAGGCGCCCCCCTCCTTTTATAGTGAAAGGAGGAGAGACCATGGCCGGGACGTTGTGTACCTCCCCCGATAGGTTTGCGTACCCCCACAGGGGGGTTACGTAATTTTACTGGGAGATTTGGGCTATAATTTTGCATTTTAGCCCTTGGCCATTTTTTCTTCTTTCCTTTTTTTCCTTTCCTTTTCCTGGTTCGACCCTTCCCTGGTTGGTCTCTACGCGAGACAGAGCAGAGGACGAGGAGGCGCGCGGCCTCCTTCCTCCTCCTCCCTTCCTGCTCGACGGGGGCCCTCACAGGAGATAGCAGCGGCGGCGGCGGCAGAGGACCAGGGTGGCGGCGGCAGGAGCAAGCAGCAGCGGCGGCGGGGGTTGTAGCGATGCGGGCCAGCAGCAGCAACGGCGACAGCGGCGGCTGCTGTTTGGGGCGCCGGCGACAGCAGCGGCAGCAGCAGCTGAGGGCGGCGAAGGTGGTGGTGGCCCTGAGTGCCTTCGCCGGCCATAAGGGAGGTAACCCTCCTTTTCTTTCCCCCTTTTTTTTTTCTTCTTCCTTGCTTCTCTACCTCTCTCTTTGGAGAGGGCCGGGCAAAATCCGACGCAACACACGTCCAACATTTGCTCTAAGATTGGACCGAGTAAAACAATTGCTGGCTAGACCAATGTCCACCAAGGCAGTCTCGTGTATGAATTCTGAGAAATTCTCCATTCCATTATAACTTGCAGTCCCTATCCTCTCCCAAGGCAACCACTGCATTGAAATCCCCACCTACACACCACAATCGACCGGAGGAAAGGTGATGTTGAATCAATTCGTCCAGAGTTGCCTTTTTTCCTTTCTCAGCAAAGGGCCATACACCCCACTAAAATCCCATGAAAATCCATCTTTAACACTCCTGAAATGCACGGAGATAGCCCACCTGTTCACCACCCTATCGAGCACCCCTTCTTCCACCTCAAAAGGATTCCAGAGGATAAGAATGTCCCCTGATCTCTTGATAGCCAAGGATGCTACTCCTATAGGCAGCTGCACGACTTGGTTCAGTCATGTTGCTGCCTTCTTGTCATAATATAACTGTATAAGAATATCAATGTGCATACCAAGATCCTGCAACAAGATTTTCAACCACAGCTTAGTAAAGCCATGAGCCATTGCTCAGTATTCAGCTTCTGCACTATATTGGGTGCATGTTGTCTCTTCTTGCTCCATCATTCCACCAAGTTCTTCTCAACATAAACACAATAACCAATGGTAGAATGTCCGTCTTCCTTAGAATCTGTCCTATCTGCATCGGCATGCACCAAGTGCCCCTTGGCAATTAATCAAGGTCCTTGCTTGTCAATGTGGGAAAATAATATTAGTCTAGATCACTAAGGATTGTCCAATTTATGAACGTTGATTGCCATCTATAAGACAAAGCCAAATCAAACCTTCAAAATCGGTACAAAAAGCTCCTCCAAAACAAAATCCACCAGATTATTCTATGCGGTTTCAAAAAGCCATCCAATATCTCCCTTTCCCATTCCTAGGGACAGATTGTCACAGATGAATTTGGTTGGAATCAATCTTCCCAAACCGTGCCCCATTTGTGTCTTCCATGCTAAATAAGGAATTTGGTTTTTTGCTCATACTTTGGGGTAGGTAAGCCTGTTTGGCTTTTCCTCTGGCTATTTTAAGCATTATTTGGACCAGGCTAACTGAAGTAGACCAGAACATTGTCAGACCATGGCCCACCCAACATAGGGATTTGGTTTACTGAGATTCAATCTAGGATTCTAAGCATGATCAAAAACTTGCATGTGGCCAACAAATAGTAAGGAATAAATAAATGAAAGAAGAAAAGAAGTATTTAGAGGGATGCTCCACTGCCACCCTATTACAGAAGCAACAATGAGGGAGAAAGAATAGAACTATTGTGATGCAGGACAATCTGTTGAGCACCAGTCATGCAGCCTACATGCTGTCCTCAGGTTCAACAAATAACCAAACTCCTAAAAAGCCACTGACAAATCAAGACAAAATGCTGACTCGGACTGCCGTTGATCGGCATTGATGTGTTGGTTCCACTGTTCGCACCGGCTAACAGTCGGTGCTGGCACAGGCCAGCAAACAGCAGGGCAGCGGCACCTCTTGGCGGGGCAAGCATGCAGCCGCGTGGGGGCGGCTGGCAGGTGTGCTCGATGGGTCAGCTTTGTCCATGCACTCGGTCCACGCCTGGGTCGGTGCTAGCATCCTGAAAAACAGCTGGATATTGGCCTACAGGTGCGCCACAACATGCTGGGCAATTTGGCAAACAGCTGGTGTGCACCTCAGCTAGCAATGTAGGCCTTCAAAGGGGCGGATTGGTCTGCTGGCCTGGGACATGACACAGTCGGATTGTGCTGGGTGGCCAAGCGCAGCCGGCGGCGAAGGGTCGTCCTTCTCTTCGCAAGGCAGGCAGCAGCAAGGTAGAAGGGTGAAGGCGGTGCTGCACGATGGCGGGTTTCCTAGCGGAGTGAGTAGAGGGAAGAGGCGGTGGTCGTGGCGCTGGGTAGCTGGCCTCCCTCTCCCGAGGAGGCACAGAGGGCAGTGCGGCGGTACAGGCGGGCCGCATCTTGCGAGGTTGGGGCCTGTGGCTGTCATGGATGGCAAAGTCGACCGACTCGGAGCAGAGTCGGCCGACTCTGAGTCGGGTCGGCCCCTGGCGACCCGACTCTGGGGGGGGGGGGGAGGACACCGACCCACCCACAGGACTGGTTTACAAAGTCCACTGCCCCGACTCAGGCCGACTCTGGCCCGACTCAGGGTTGGGATCGGCTGGGGCCGACCCAGCCACCCAACCCGACTCTGCCATCCATGGTGGCTGTTCCCCTTGCAGGAGGAGCAGTACAACAGGGAGGGTGCAGCAGTGCGGGTGGAGCAGTGGCGTGGGCGGAGCAACGGTGGATAGGCAGTGGAGCTAGGAATCAGTGGCCCACCCGATCTGGCTCTCCCTCACATAGAACCAGAATGAGAGAGGAGACAAGAGGAAGAAAGGGCAGGAGGTGCATTGCACACCTTTTGGTCTTTTCCTTAATTCATTTCAGCAACTTCTGCTCCGAAAGACCCAATACAGCCCCTTTTATGATGGGTGGGGTCACCCATAGACCCTTTAATGGGCCACTCAACCTAAGGCCCATGGGGCCACATAGCAACAAAAAAACTCAAATAGAAAATTACATAAGAAGGATCATAAAAGGACTCCAAATAAACCTAACTACTAAGGGGCCCAAGTAAAAATTTTACGCATGCCCGGCCCAAAAGACACCTCAAGCCCAAACAACAAGTAGGCCCAAATATGGCCAAGTTATGCTCCCACATCATATACCCCAAGTTCAAGAAAACTCAACCCCGAATTTTGAAATGACTAAGCATCTCAAGTGTGATTAAGGGGTCAGCACATCCACACGACACTGGTGATGTCAATAAGGTGCACAAGTGTTGATCCTGGAGGAGTCAAAGGAAACAAGCCCAACCATCCAGCCACATCAGGTCGAAGCCATCCAGATCATGCAAATAGTCTGCTTGAGCACCAGAAGGGGAAATAGTATGGGAATGTGCCTTGAACACATCATCTGCCATTAAATGGAACCCAACTAAGACAAATAATTCAGAATCCCACGCATCATCTATCACAAGCTCTGTGCAAACACAACCATCTAGGGAAGGGGTCGGCGCCTCTGACAATGGACTCGGTGCTGTCACCTCCGGCTCAATGCTTAACTGAGATAGGAGTCGTCACCTGCTTCGGGGTGCTCTATAGTGCCATCTGCTCCGGAGGCAACTGTGGGGTGCACATGAAGCCACGACGGTGCACAGGAACAACTAATGCCTTGGGTGGCAGCGGCAGAACACATGAAGTCGACTCAGAACTCATATCAGTACGCTGCTCGACTAATCACTTAGCCTCAAAAGTGATGAAGAGCTCCTCAGATGGATAGATCCCAACCCAGGCACCATCTAAACAAATGCACTCCTGATAGCTACATAACGTCGACTGTCAAAAGAGAACTCCATAAGAGCGATATCAGAACGGACGATGATCTCCCCTGTCTGAGATAACAAGTCCACAACGCCCTAAGAGATGCAATTACCAAGTTGAACAGCTTCGAGCATTACACGGGCAAGCTAGTCATTCGACAGGCACACAATTGTCTGGACGACATATGGCATCATAACCAAGGACACATAGATGCAGACAGACATGTTGACCAGAACCTGACTTGTGACAACAAGCCAGCTCCCTATGCTCTTATACCAAAGTTGATGTGGGACAATCTGTCAAACACCTGTCATACAAGCTATGTGATGTCTTTGGGTCCAACAAATTGCCAAACTCCTGAAAAGCCGCCAACAAATCAAGACAAAATGCTGGCACCGACTGTCACTGATCAGCATTGACGTGTCGATTTCGCTGTTTGCACAGGCTGACAGTCGGTGCTGGCACAGGACAGGACACAGCAGGGCAGTGGTACCATTAGGCGGGGCAGGCGTGCAGTGGCGTGGGGGTGGCTGGCAGGTGCACTGGATGGGTTGGCATTGTCCATGGGCACATGATAAAATAGCCAGATATTGGCCTGCTGGTGCGCCACAACTGGCTGGGAAATTCATCGAACAGCCGATGTGCACTTCAGCCAGCAACGTAGGCCTTGAAAGGGGCTGACTGGCCTGCTGGCCTGGGCCAGCAGTGCGGGGTCATCCTTCCCTTCGCAAGGCAGGCGGCTGCAAGGCGGAGGGGTGAAGGCAGTGCTGCGCGATGGTGGGTTTTCCTAGAGGGGGGTGAGCAGAGGGAGGAAGCGGTGGACGTGGCACTGGGCAGCCGGCATCCCTGTCGCAGGGAGGCTCAGAGGACAGTGCAGCTGCGTAGGTGGGCAGCGTCCAGCAAGGCTGGGGCCTGTGGCTCTTCCCCTTGCAAGAGCAGTGCAGCAGGGAGGGAGTAGCGGCGTGGATGGAGCAGTGGAGCTGGCAGAGCAATGGTGGACAGGCGGTGGAGCTAGGAATCAGCGACCAGGGGGCATCGCACTCCTCGGCCAGACCCGATCTGGCTTCCCTCACAGAGAACCAGAGCGAAGGGGAAGGAGATGGGAGGAAGAAAGAATAGGGGGAGCATCGCACACCTTTTGATCTTTTTCTTAGTTCATTTCAGCAATTTCTGCTCCAAAAGACTCGATCCAGCCCCTTCTATGATGGGTGGGGAAACCCCTAGACCCTTCACTGGGCCACTCCACCTAAGGCCCATGGGGCCACATAGCCATGGTTTGCCAAATCAGACCGAATCGGTGCGAATCAAGGTAAGACAGATTCCTGATTCGCCCGATTCCCTTCATATATGTATAATACCTTATTTACTTAAGATATTGGGGGGCTTTGGTAACATGATAAGGGGGTTTATCCCCCTTTTAGTACTTTTTTTAACTCAAAAAGGTAGTTTGATAACCTATTTAGTTTAACTCCGGGTGATAAACGTTATTCAGAATAAAAGGGTGATAAAGGGGGGTAACTATCCCACCCATGGAGGGGGGATAAAGTTATCCCTACGGATAACTTATTAATTATTATATTTCATTCTAGAAAATCGTGTATCCCTCATTATACATAGATAAATGGTGCCAAATTAGACATAAAGGGGTAATAACTATACACACTCTGTCACATCACATCACATTAAAATTTATCCCCCTTCATAACTATCCCTCATTTAAATCATCTCAAACCAAAAAAGTCCTTCAACATGCATATAGCCTATACACGACTAACCTATCCTCGGTCCCCTTATCTCATTATCAAAGAGACATGTGAATGTAATATCTTAAGTAAGTGTTCATATTGGAGTTTATATTTGAATCAAATATTTTTCATATTTTTAGTTTTATTTACTTAAGATATTAAATATAAATAAGGAAGTACTCTCCATTTGAATCCAAGCGATCTCAAATTGAAAAGAAGTTAGGTTTGATCAAATCCGAAAAGATCTCAAGCGGACTAAGTGCTGTCAGTAGGAGAGTGAATCCCTTAGAGAAGTCACATGTACGTTTGACTTTTTTCACCGACTTTAAATTTTTAATATTCCATGTGGTTTATTTGAATTATGAAATTTTAGTTAAGTCAAATTATGAGGGATTAGAAAGACGCTATTTTGATGGAATCACCAAAATCACAATTTCTTCTTAGATGGGGTTGACATAAAAATAAAATTTAGTGTCAATCCCCCCATTAATTTATTCCCAGAAATCTCCCTCCCCTAAACCAGTGAAGGCACCATCGGTTAGGGGTTTTTTCCCCTAACCGATGGGGCTACCATCGGTTAAGGGGGTTTTTCCCCCTTAACCGATGGTGCTTCCATCGGTTGGAGGGGGAGACCCCTCCAACCGATGGTGCTTCCATCGGTTAGAGGGGAACTCCCCTCTAACCGATGGAAGTTCCATCGGTTAAGGGGAATCCCCTAACCGATGGGGCTTCCATCGGTTAGGGGAGTCTCCCCCTCTAACCGATGGAACCCCCATCGGTTAGGGGGGGATTCCCCCTTTAACCGATGGATGTTCCATCGGTTAAGGGGTCCCCCTTTCAAAAAAAAAAAAAACATAAAACAAAAAAAACAGAAAACAAAAAAATAAAGAAAACAAAAAAAAAACACACAGAAAGACAGAAAACAGGAAAAAACAAAAAAATATATAATAGAAAATAGAAAAAAAACAGAAAATAAAAAAAAAGGGCCTAACCGATGGAACCCCCATCGGTTAGAGGGCCTTTAACCCTCTAACCGATGGGAGTCTCATCGGTTAGAGAGTTTTTTCTTTAACCGATGAGAGTCTCATCGGTTAGAGGGAATTTTCCCTCTAACCGATGGAACTCCCATCGGTTTAAACCCCCCACCCATGTAAGGGGTGCCTTCCCTATAAAAGGCACCCCATCCCCCCATTTCAAAGGGTCGGCCCCGGGAGATGCCGGCTCCCTGGAGAAATTGCTGCCCCCCTCTTTTCTGAAATTCTGAAAGAATAGAAAATTTCCAAAAGTCTCCCGTCTCTCTCTCAATCTCATTTCTTGTGTGAGTGAAGGTACCAAATCTTCTTCCCCCGAGTGTTGAGAGGTTATCCGTATGCGGCATCGGCAAACTTCATCGGCTAAAAGTCCGCAATAGCGGCACTGGCCCTCACGGGCTATAGGTTCTAAATACCGTCCATTTTGGACATATGGTATTTTAGATACCTTTGTTATTCATGCCACCTCCCATCGAGTTTTAAACTCTCCGGGATGGTGTGTTTGTGCTATATGCATATGTTTCTTAGAGGAGACTCTGCCAAGTGGAGATCCTGCTCGAGAACATATTCATATATTCACAGATTTGCATTTTTTATATATATGCTTCCTAGAGGAAACTCTGCCCAAGTGGAGATTCGCCTAAGAACATATCTATAAAGTTCAAATCTGTGTTATATTTATATGTTTCTTAGAGGAGATTCTGCCCAAGTGAGATTCCGCCCAAGAACATGTTTATATATTCACAAATTTGTATTTTTATATGCATGATTCCTAGAGGAAACTCTGCCCAAGTGGAGATTCCGTCTAAGAACATATTTATAAAACTCAAATTGTGCCTATACACTATGTTTCTTGGAAGGAAGCCCTGCCTATGACAGAGTTTCCCTCTAAAAACATATCAATATAATCACAAACTTTGTATTCATATACATGTGTTTCCAAGAGGAAACTCTGCCCAAATGCAGTCTCCGCCCACGGGCATGTTTATATAATCATAAAATTCGCAATTATATGCGTATATCTCTCAAAAGGGATTCTGTATATGCAGATGGTACCTTTTTCCGGATATCCATTCAAATAGGAATACCGGTGAGAAAATATGCGTAAACTGCAATTTATGATCATACACACATACTTTCTTGAGGGCAAAATCCCTCCGGACAAAGATTCTCTGGGGACACATGGATATAAGTACATGTCATATGAATATATCTCCGTGAGAGCATTCCGCATAAGCGGAAACTCTGCTAAAATAAAATTATAAAAATTGTGATGATATACACACATCCAAAGAAAAAGGGGACAGGACCTGAACTGTGACAGGACCCGAACTGTGATAGGACCCGAACTGGCTCAGTTACTCCAAAGAGCAGCATGATGCATACTCACAAGAACTGCGTTCATGTGGACAGTTTTCAGAAAGGAGCTTCAAATTGACAAGAACGTCCATGGAAATACGTACATACGTTCTTTGAAAATCATACTCATACAAGCAAAGAAAAATGAATGATGAAAAATGAAACAATGAACGAGGAGAAAGGAAATTCTGCCTCAATTCAGACTTCATTTAAAAGAAGAGTTTGTAAAAGAATATCATGTCAAAAAAATTAATGTAGCAACTCTTCTAATACAGAAATGCTACTTTGAATCACGACCTCCCCCAAGTTCAGAATCAAATACACGGGTATATACCCGTCTGCAATAATAATCCTCAGGTTTTCCAAAATAAAACCTTCAAACAACATCTTTCTAAAAAAAAGGGAGAGGAGGGAGACCCCAAATGGGTTCACGGAAATACATCTGTTCCCTTCTTAAAAGTCATATCTCGGACTCCACAAAGGGCAGTCTTTTCAAAATGAAACACTCAAAGCAAAAGTATTTCAAAATAACCAAAAGAAAATGATACATCATGACCAGGATTTTCTAAAAAAGGTGTATTTCTCATCCCCTTTGCTATGAATGGTATTCGAGGTTAAAACTGGTGTTAAATAACACCAAGAGTCTTAACTCGATGTAAATGTAACATCGACTCCGGTCGATGGAGACAGAGGTCCAGCACATGCTACCTCAATCACCTGATGAGTATAGATACGGGACTCAAGGAGTTCAGATTAAAAACGGCGCACCCGTCCGTTCCTCGGACATCATACCCGTCCGTTCCCTCGACATCATACCCGTCCGTTCCACGGACATCATACCTCCGTTCACGGACACCACCCCCGTCCGTTCATGGACACCCAAAAATACCTTCTCCGCATTGCGCGGACTCTTTCTTCTGTCTGTTAGACAGACTGGCACGCCCCGCAAATCACAATACACAATCAAAGCATGTGAAATAAATGAATACCCAAATGAAATAAATACATGAACCAGATAAAATCAAATGAGCATCCAAAAATCAAATGATATGTCAAATGATATTCTTCCCGTGTCAACAACTGGCACGCCCGTGGGACCTCTTCTCACCATTCATGGCAAAGGATGAGACATACGTATATTTTTCATGAAAGTCCTAATACTGATATTTTCCTTTGAAGGTACAAACAAAAAGGCAAATCATAAGCCGTTGAAGATGGCCGTCACTTATGGACCACTCGCCATCACAATCATGCCAGGTTCGGTTACCAGGCGACTCCGATCATATTTGGGGATTTTTCCAACAATTGTCAATCCCTTCCGGCCTATGAAGAAGATGCTGCTCAAAAGCCTCTCTCCAACAATTAACAAGGAAGATCCACGAGAGTTGTGGGCAAGCCAAAGCTCGTCCTGTTATTATCAGCAGGGGGCATCCGAATGCTCTCCAAGGTAAACTAATAAAGGGGATCAGCCTAACTCTGGCCAACAACATTTATGGCTATGAGCCTAGGCAGGTCATGTCCAATCCAAATTCAAACCATATCCAAACTCAAGCTCATGACCAGCAAGCCTCAAGCAGTCATGTCCAATCCAAATTCAAAACCATATCCAAACTCAACTCATGACCAGCAAGCCATCAAGGCAGGTCATGTCCAATCCAAATTCAAACCATATCCAAACTCAAGTTCATGACCAGCAAGCCATCAAGGCAGGTCATGTCCAATCCAAATTCAAAACCATATCCAAACTCAAGCTCATGACCAGCAAGCCATCAAGGCAGGTCATGTCCAATCCAAATTCAAAACCATATCCAAACTCAAGTTCATGACCAGCAAGCCATCAAGGCAGGTCATGTCCAATCCAAATTCAAAAACCATATCCAAACTCAAGCTCATGACCAGCAAGCCATCAGGCAGGTCATGTCCAATCCAAATTCAAAACCATATCCAAACTCAAGTTCATGACCAGCAAGCCATCAAGGCAGGTCATGTCCAATCCAAATTCAAACCATATCCAAACTCAAGTTCATGACAGCAAGCCATCAAGGCAGGTCATGTCCAATCCAAACTCAAAACATCCAAACTCAACTCATGACCACAAGCCATCAAGGCAGGTCATGTCCAATCCAAATTCAACCATATCCAAACTCAGCTCATGACCACAAGCCATCAAGGCAGGTCATGTCCAATCCAAATTCAAAACCAATCCAAACTCAAGTTCATGACCAGCAAGCCATCAAGGCAGGTCATGTCCAATCTCAATTTCAAATTCCAAACCATATGCAATCCCAGAATACATCAAAACCAAACATCAAATATAGCCACAAACCAAAGGTAGGCTGAATCCAAAACCAAAATCCAAATTGAAATTCCAAAATCGTAGCCACCAAACCTCAATGGTAGGCTCCACCAAATTCAATACCATACCTTTACCCAAAAAAAAAGCCATTAAAAAAAAAAAACTAAGTCTGCCCAAATCCAGACTTGTTCAATCCGGGTGAACTCCTTCAAAATCATATTTTCCATCTCTACAACAAGGACAAAATAAAATCATAAAAGTAAAAGGCATCAGCTGCCACCTCAAGATCCGACAAATCCATCATGATCAAAGGTCTGCAGGTAGGCTCGACGGAAGCCAACCTATCACCCTGCGGGATAGGTATGTTCCTACAATCCCAACCTCAAACCGCTTCTCAGTTTTGCGGCGGTTTCAAGGGGAATCAAGAGATTCCAAGAAGGAAGCCGATGTCAAGCAAAAGACCGGCACTCTGCCAGGTTCAAACAAATCTGGGATCCCATAAAGGAAGCTCAGAAGCTCAAAAGAATCCAAGCAAATACACCAACAATGTTCAGCAAGAGAGGCAACATCAAAATGCTCCCCTTCCAACATGCTGAATCCAAACACTATCATGGACAAAAAAGAGAAAAGGAATATACAAGAAATCAAGGTATACTCTTCAAGGCTCGGAGAATATCCGAATAGTCAAAGAAAATCCAATCAGTAATTCAAATCTCGCATATCGATCCTGATCGTATACAGCGAATCTCAGTACTTGATGGGCTGGGGCAATTCCTAATGCCAGTACCCGTCCGTCAATAAGACGACGTGTTACTTGGGCAGCTGAGGAAAAAAATCCAAGCTTATAATCTTCTCATGCTATGCCGCCGGGAAGGACTCTGGCAAACCAGCTGAACAAATCGCTGAAGCCACTTCAAATAATCCTGCTGAAGCCATCAAGTAATTTTCCAGAAGAAACCGCCAGCCCGGCAGACAAGCTGAAGCACCTGGTCAAGTTCTCCCTCGTATTGATATTTAACATGAGGGAATTCAAATCCCCTTCTTCGAAGAAACAAATTTCAAGTCGAAGAAGGTGGGCCTTCAACTTCAACATCAATCCGTCATCGACTTGCCGACAAAGGAAAATTTCCAGGCTATGTCAGATGACGACAAATATCAAGTGATGCAGCAATGCCAATCTCAAATGGCTGTGCTTCTAAATGAAATGGGCAACTGGTAACTACAAGCCTCCCCATTCTGTGGAGCCAGTCTCTGCTCAAATCAACAAATCAACATCCAGATGGGGCTGCCCCGACAAATTATCCAGCAGCTTCTACGACTGGTCTTCTTCCTCAAACTACGGTTCAAGACATCATTGATCCGTCCAATATTATGACCCCTCAAGGTGTTGCCATACAAAGGCATGAGATACTGAAGGATTATTCGAGATATGTTCGCTCAGTAGAGTAAGGTATTCAGGTGGCAGATCCATATTCTGTTCCATATCCAGTACATCATCAATTCAAGAAGCTGCCAGAGATATGCCCTAAAGTCACAAAACTATCAAAGTTTAATGGACAAGGGTCGCCATTGGAATATGTGCCACATTATGTTATTTATCTTGGTCGAGCTCGCCATCGGCAAATCTTATCTCTTCAGATATTTTGCAACTTCCTTGATTGAAGTCGCATTTCAATGTATTCAAATTCAGCCCAACTCAGTTGCCGATCGGGCAGATATGCAAAAGAATTCATGGGCCATTTCCAAACGGCTGAATGGAAGGTATCCCTCTTGCCAAATTATCTTCCCTCAAACAGAAGAAAAGGGGAGTCGGCAATCCACTTCATCAAGGGATGGAGAGAGTTTAGCATGAAATGCAATAACCTCCTGTTCAAGAAGATACAATCCCTATCTGCCAAAAAGGCCTCATATCAACAATCAATGGAAAACTCTTGGGAGCAAATATCAAGAGCTTCGATAATTGAATTCCATAGTGGCAGACACTGAGATGTTTCTAGCCGAGCAAATGACACAGACATCTCATAAAGGCAAGCTCCCCAAAGAGCGCAATAAGTTAGCAAAGAAGTCAACATCATTGACTCCTCACCTGATGATGAAGCAAAGGGCAACAATCTCTCTCCTGCCCCAAAGAAGAAATCAGAAACCAAAGCTCCACTGCCATCATTGATGGGGCGCATGAAGACTCCTTATTCTTTCAAAAAACAAGAAGCATATTAAAGAGGCTCTTTGATCTCTGCCTCGATAATCAGTTAATATCACTGCTAGAACCAAAGAGGCAGGCAGGTGTCAGCCAAATCAATCAGCTCAATTTGCCCGTATCACCGTATGGTGGGGCATGCAATTGAAGATTACTACATCTTCAAAAATGAGGTCCCAGAAGATCATTCAAATGGCCTCATATCTATGCAAAATGCTCTGGCTGACCCTCTCAAGTTCATGCTTGGGATCGACCAGAGCAATCTGTCAATGTCATTTATATGACGAGACTTCCAACAAATTCAAATCATCCCGAGAACGGTCATTCATGATCCTCCTCAAGATAATTCAGGAGCTCATTCTCTATCAAGATCAAGGCATGATCCACATAGAATAATGAGGAAGGCCAAAGGCAAATACTCTTATGCATACTCAAATATATTCAAGCTGCCTCCTATGTCGCCATATGCAGACTCAATTGGGTGGCTATCCGAAGATCCTTCAACTCCTGTCGAGCGGCAAGGTTATATTCTTTCCCTCGACATCTCACTACTCACTTTTCCGGCTATGCCTTCAATCCGGATTGATGATTACCGAGCCCCGGCAGAAATATTAGCCAATTACTGCCCATGTCATCAAGTGATGGGTCATAGTATCAAAGATTGCATAAGATTCAAAAATGATTCAAAAGCTAATTGACCTGAGTATTCATCGGGTCAACCAGCCTCATACTCAACAACCACCAAATGGACCAGCCAACTTGGATCCTATTAGGTGAATGTCATTAATGCATCATCATCTTTTGGTTTTCCTCGGTCATCGGTGGGGGAGCATTCAAATCCATATTTATCCAGTCAATCGTATACAAATGTGCATCTTCAACAATAAGCTTATACTTGACAATCTTAGAAGGCAAAGTCTGGTTTCCATACTTGAACCAGCATCATATATCTTTCAGAGTGAAAGAGATGTATGACTATTGTCTGGATCTCCATGATTTGGTCGAAACTCATATCTGGGAAGAAAATTTGATCAATATGGGAATTCTTTGGCGCCAGCAAATAAGTGTCACAACGAGCCTATGGTTCAAGTCCAGAATCCCAAGCTCTATATCCAAAGATATGTGAATATTATCATCATCCCCTGGGCTATAGACGATACAAAAGTCAAAGCTGAAATGGAGCAATTTAAAATTGATCTTTTTAATACAGAATGAAATATCGAAAGAAGTTTCGACAAAGCCATCTCCCAGCAAGCAGAGGAGTTCGTGGATCATTATCACCAACTCCCATCTTCAATTATTCAAGAAGCATTAATGCAACCTTTGAGAATGGGTCACTGTCGGCCCTCAAATCAGCCAGTTCCAAAAGAGTCAACAACTCTACACTAAGAGGTGGCCCCAACAAGAGAAGCATCTCCAAATCATCTTCAGAGCAGAAAGTCATAACTTACTTAAAGCTCTTCAGGTATGAAATAAAAATATACACATATATATATATAAACAAACAAAAACAAAAAAAAAACAAAAACAAACAAAAAAAAAAAAAAAACAAAGAATATAATAATAATAAAAGAAGAATGAAAAAGAACAATTGTAGCGTGATGCTGCTGCTGAGGTACCTCAAGTATCAATTCAAAAAAAAAAAAAAAATCATCAATCAATCAAAATTGAAGAATCAAATCACATATTTAAACTCACCCATTTACGATATGGTGTCCAACCTCAACCAAAGAAGCTATAAATCTATCCAAGTGGTAATACCAAACAGGCTGAAGGTAAGCCAACAATGCTGACATATCAGCGTCGGCCAACAAATAATTCAAATCGCCGTCGCAAGAAAGGGCATGGTAAAGAGCAAAAGTTGCATCTACTATTTTCAAGAAGCCTGATATCACAAAATCAAGCAGAGTCATTCTCATTTAAGGCAAGGAGTCAAAGCCTCTTCCTGAAGCCGAACTACGGGCGGATTCTTATGTCTTCAACCCTTCATGATAAGAAGAGCTGTCCAATATGCCTCCTCATACAAAAGAAGAGTCAAAGTCCCCATGCCTCATCAAATGAGCCGGACAACGCTCCTCTCTTTTCAAATGGAAGGATGTTGATTCCTCTCTCTCAAAGAAATCTGTCAAGCCAAAGAAGCCATCTGAATCCTCGATAAAGGGATCTCCCTCATAGGACCAATACGCATCAAGCTGATGACAAAATCTCTCGCAACTCAAATCACTCCCCGTCAACATCACTGTCTGGGAGGTAGTTGCTTGGAGCCAAGACCTGAGAGAAACTCTTGTCAAAGTACTCCAAGAATCAAAAATATATGAAGCTTATATGGCTGATTTCCAAGCTCAAATATATGAAGCACTGGCAGCAAATGTCACTTTCACAAGATAAAGACATGTTGCTATCCTCTCCATATCACAATGGTTCCTATATATGAAGGGACAGGTCACGACATTCAATTAAATCAGATCCTGGTCGATCCGGAGGCATCTATCAATATAATGCCTATAAAGCCTTTGAATCTCTACATCTCACGCCTCATATGCAACAGGTGAAAGATGTACGAATCACTGGTTTCAACAAAAAATTCAGAAGAAGCCATTTGAAGACTCACTGTCAACTTAATTTTGCGAAGCTTCACCGCCAAGGTATCTTCTATATATTCATGCTGATACAACATACATAATATTGCCTAAAGACCTTGGCTATATGAAGAAAATTGGGTCATCCCGTAACTACTCTCATCAATGCGTCAATATGCAAGAGAAGGAAGCAACATACAGTCTTTGCTGATTAAACCCCGTTTCGGGAAAATGAATGCAACTTGACTGTTGCTATTTTATATCTTGGAGGGACAATTCCTCAACCCCTTGCCCGGTCTAAAGGGAGGGTAAGCAATTAAATACTCAGATGAAGACAGTGAGGCTGGCAAGCCTTTCATGGTAAACAAGGCTTTGCCAAATCATCTGCAAAGAATTCTCAAAGCAAAATAACTCGCCCAGAGCGGCGAAGTGTCAACTATGAAGCTAACCACATAAGGGAGTACTTCTCCACCTCCCAGTTATATGCAAATTTACTCTCCAAGGCAAGATCAAAGTGTTCGACGATTGAAAAAACATTTGTCGTCAAATATCGGGGAATGGAAATAGACCCCGACAAAATCAAGGCGATCTAGCGATCGCCACTCTCCTCAAATCTGACCGATTTAAGGTCATTTCAAGGGAAGCTAGCCTATATTAGACATTTTATCTCAATCTTTCAGAAGATGCATGCCATTCGGCAAACTAATGAAGAGGATGCTCCCTTCATCTGGATCAGAATGCCAAGCTGCCTTCAAGCAGGTCAGGAATACCTTCTCGCTCCACCAGTACTGGGGGCACCTATCGCTGGAAAGCATCTTATACTCTATATTTCAGCTATGGATGCTTCTCTGGAGCTCTACTGGCACAAACAAATGAAAAGGATAAAGAGCAAGCTTTATATTATCTTAGCAGAAAGCTAATTGGTCCAGAACTCCGATATGCTCCAATAGAAAAGTATGCCTAGCACTGGTATTTGCTGCAAAGAAATTGAGACATTATCTTCTGGCTCATGAAATTAAGCTCATCTCCAAGCAGATCCAATCAAATATCTGCTACGCAACCCATATTGTCAGGAAGACTAGCGAAATGGGCTCTGCTCCTTATGGAGTTTGATATCACATATATCCCACAAAGGGCAATCAAAGGGCAAGGCTTGGCCGAATTTTTGACCGCATATCCAGTGCCAGAGGATTCCCCTTTATCTATAAACCTCCCAGAAGAAGAAACTCTTTCTCTTGCAAGTGAAAATTCAATGCTCAAAGAGGTTGCCACAATTGAGCTAACCCTCTTGGGAATTATATTCTGATGGAGCTTCCCGAACTCTCCACTATACAGATGGCTCTACCAGCCCCTCTACTGGAGCAGGTATTGGGCCAGTATAAAGTCCGTAAACCGCAATCGCTTCCATACTATACCATAGTCATGAAGCTCAAAGAAAAATTCAACTTCTTCGACATATCCCATGTGCCGAGAAGTGAAAATTCTCAGGCTGATGTTCTAGCCAAACTGGCTTCTACCATAAAATTGCCTCCCGAAGGGGAATTGGACATAAGTGTCCGTCACAGAAGACTCATGCCCAGTATCCTTGACACTGAGTCTAATATCACAGTTGAGGAAGTATATAATACAGAGCTAGATGCAACAAATGAATCTGAAGATTGGCGCAAGCCGCTCATCGAAGTCAAGAAAGTTGGTTGCCACCTGATCAAGCACAGAAAATTTAGCTCTTACGCAGGGCCACCTCATATCAATAATAGCAGAACAACTATATAGGCTGGTCCATGAAAAGAAAAGGGCCAGCCCTCCTCAGATGCCTATCTTTCAAAGAAGCCAAAACCATCATGAAAGAAGTTCACTCCGGACTGTGTGGAGCACATCAGGCAGGAGAGGAAATGAAAGTCAGTATCAAGCTAAAAGACTTCTACTGGAATTACATTCAGTATGCCCGTACATGTCATCAATGTTAAGCATTTGGCCTTGTACCGGGAAATCACCAAGTACATTACATCCCACAGCACCAACCTGGCCCTTTGCCGAATGGGGGATGGATATAATGAGACCATTCCCACCCTTATCTCAAGGCCATAAATTCATATTGGCTGTATAGATTACTTCTCTCGGTGGGCTGAAGCTATCCCATTTTTGGAACTCCTCACAGAATCATATCCGATAATGGGTCACAATTCCGCAATAAAACAATATATGCTTTAGCAGCCAAGTTTCATATTAATTGGAGGACTTCTTCAGTATATAATCCACAAGCAAATGGATTGGCAGAAGCCTTCAACAAAACCCTCTGCAAGCTGCTTGCCAAAATAGTCGCAATAGAAAGCGGGAATGAGGAGAGAAATCCATGAAGCTTTATGGCTTACTAAATGGTACATAATACCCCTACCAGATGTTGGCCCTTCTCTTTGGTATATGGAGCTAAAGCAATGATACCCATCGAAATTGAAATGACATCCTGTTGAGTGGCAATCCAAAATGAATCTCAAAGCCAAGATCAAAGTCCATAGAAAGAAGACTTGAGGAGCTCTCCAACCTGGAAGGAAGGCGACTCGAAGCATATAAGTCTCTCCAAATATATCAAGCCAGAATGTTCGTGCATTCGACAAATAGCAAGACCCAGAGCTTTTAAGCAAGGGATCTTGCCATGGTCAAGTGCAGAAGCAATAGCCGGAAAGTCATATGGCAAACTGCAACCCACTTGGCTCGGTCCACATATCGTCACTCTGGCGTATGAAGGAGGAGCATATCGGCTAGTGGACTATAAAGTAATGTGCCCTTTCCCCCACTCAACGGGAAACACCTGAAATTGTACCACGTGCCAGAACATGAATTCCCTGGCCAGCCACCAAAAAAAAAAACAATCACCCCAAAAGGCATGAAGCCGAAAGAGAATGAAAAACAATGAAATGAAGTTTGCAACAGATAGGGGCAAAGGAATTAAACTTCCACCTGTTCGTCTATACTCCAAACCTTGCAGTCCCTGCCGAGCATGAAGCCAAGGGCACTCCATGTATAAACCAAAACACAAAAAGAGAAAATCCAATGAAAGATGGAGGCATATTTTGCATATCCCGCCAAATGAGGTTCCAAGCTACATGATAAGCAATGCCAAAACCATACCAAAGTCATAGCCAACAAACAAAAGGTAGGCTATGCCAAAACCATACCAAGTCATAGCCAACAACCAAAAGGTAGGCTATGCCAAACCATACCAAACCATAGCCAACAAACCAAAAAGGTAGGCTATGTCAAATCCAAAATATCAAAACCATAGCCAACAAACCAAAAAGGTAGGCTATGCCAAAACCATACCAAAGTCATAGCCAACAAACCAAAAGGTAGGCTATGCCAAAACCAACCAAAACCATAGCCAACAAACCAAAAAGGTAGGCTATGTCAAATCCAAAATACCAAAACCATAGCCAGCAAACCAAAAAGGTAGGCTATGCCAAATCCAAAATATCAAAACCATAGCCAACAAACCAAAAAGGTAGGCTATGCCAAATCCAAAATACCAAACCATAGCCCCAAACCACAAAGGAGGCTATATCAAATCCAAATACCAAAACCATAGCCAGCAAACCAAAAAGGTAGGCTATGTCAAATCAAAAACCAAAACCATAGCCAGCAAACCAAAAAGGTAGGCTATGTCAAATCCAAAATATCCAAAACCATAGCCAACAAACCAAAAAGGTAGGCTATGTCAAATCCAAAACACCAAAACCATAGCCAGCAAACCAAAAAGGTAGGCTATGTCAAATCCAAAATACCAAATCCATAGCCAACAAACCATCAAGGTAGGCTATGCCAAATCCAAATTCCAAACTCATAGCCAGCAAACCATAAAGGTAGGCTACCCTAAAACCAAAGTCCCACCAGCAAACCTTATGGTAGGTGACATCAAGTTCCAAGTTCATATCCCAAGGCCATTAAGGCAACTCATATTCAAATTTCCAATGTAGCACACAAACCATCAAGGTAGACTGAACCAAATAGAAGTCCGAAATTCCATAACCAAAAGCAAAAAAACAAAACAAAACAACAACAAACAAAACAAAAACGAAACAAAAAAAAAAACAAAAAAAAAACAAAAAAAAAAAAAAAAAAAACAAAAAAAAAAAAACAAAACAAAACCAAAACAAAACCAAAACCAAAACCAAAACCAAAACACAAAACCAAAACCAAAACCAAACAAAAACCAAAATCAAAATCAAAACCAAAACCAAAATCAAAATCAAAACCAAAACCAAAACCAAAACCAAAATCAAAATCAAAACCAAAACCAAAATCAAAATAAAAAACTAAAACTAAGTCCAGAACCAAATCAACCTAAATCCTACATCCAAAAGCAAAATCAAAATCTCATATTCCATCCAGAATATCACAAAGATAAACTGACATGTCCATATCCAAATCTAAAAACAAACCCAATCTCAACTCTAATACAAATCCAAATGCAAATCCCTTATCTCTGCCCTAAGCCATCAGAGATGGGCGAAATTCAAACCTAAAACCCCAAACCCAAACCCAAACTTCATGCCAAAGTCCATACCAATACCCAAAACTAAAACTTGAAACCAAATAAACTCAAATCTCATACCCATATCCAAATTCAAATTCAAAATACCACAAAGGTAAGCCAATGTATTCACGCTCAAACCTAAATCCACCACCACCCATTCCACGATCAGCCATCATCCATTCCACATCCCAGACTACCACCCCTTCCACAATCAGACCATCATCCATTCCACATCCCAGACCACCACCCCTTCCACAATCAGACCATCATCCACTCCACATCCCAGATCACCATCCATTTCAAATCAGACCCTTACCCATTTGACCATCTGAACCAGCCAAATCTTCAATAAAAAAAAAAAAGGAGAAAGGGGTTGAAAATAGAGATACCCCGATGGACTTGAGAGTACAATCCCTTGTACTCTTAAGGGTAAAAAGATCAAAAGAATCCGGCTGAGGCGAAACCCGAAAGGGCGCTTCAGGCAAAAATGGGTAACCCCTCAACGTGAAAACCCGAAAGGGCGCGTTGGAAAAAGCTAAAGGGGGCCAGTCTTGGTGAAAACCCGAAAGGGCGCTAAGGCTGGTAATGTAAAAAAAAAAAATGAAAAAAACATGAATGAAATGAAAGGAGGATTTCTCAGTCCTTCATTCATACATCCACAAAGTTATAAGTCACCACATTATAAACTTGCAGAGGGTGACATATACCACATCCAAAATAAAAAGGAGATCAAGGCAACAAGCCCAATATACAAGTGTTATGCTGTGAAACAAAGGCAGGAAGGCTCCTTCCTCTCCAGCCGTTCAAATCCAGATCCCTTATCCCGGCACTAAGCCATCAAGGATGGGCGAAATTCAAATCTCAAAGCCAATGATAAACACCGCTCCAGAGCCCATTCAAAACCAAGTCCAGGGCCAAATCATACCCGAATCTCATATCCATATTCAAATCCAAATCCAAAATACCACAAAGGTGACTCAAGTCACCCAACTTACTCATACCCAAACCCAAATCCGCATCCAAATCCAAATTCCAAATTCAAATCCCAAATCCGAATTTCCAGTCATTGGCCAAATTCAAATCTCAAACCATATCCGAATACATCACTCATTCCACAACCAAACCCTTAGCCATTCAACTATCCAAGTCAGTCAAGTCCTCAACAGTCAAGTCAAAAAAAAAAAGAAGAGAAAAAGAAAGAAAAAAAGGGGGTTAAAAATAGAGATACCCCGATGGACTTAAGTATACGGCTCATTGTATGCTTGAGGGTAAAAAGATCAAAAAATCCGGCTGAGGTGAAAACCTGAAAAGGCGCTTCAGGCAAAAATGGGTAACTCCTCAACGTGAAAACCCGAAAGGGCACGTTGGAAAAAGCTAAAGGGGGCCAGTCTTAGTGAAAACCCGAGAGGGCACTGGGATTGGTAATGTAAAAAAAAAAGGAGATGAAAAAGAAAAGAAAAAAAAAAGAACAAGAAAGGAGGAAAATGAAAAGGAGGACCGCCATTGTCCTTCACCTTGTATTTTACAAAGTCACAAGTCACTTTTTGTACAAACATACAAAGAGTGGTGATCGCTACATGAAAGTCAAAAAAAAAAGGGGGGGGGGGGGGGCAAGATAATGAGCTCAGCATGTAAATGTTATACTGAAAAGCAGAGGCAGGAAGGCTTTTTCCTCTTCGGCTGTTCAACTCCTTAACTTTGGAGGCTGTCGACTGGCGGAAGTTCCTTCCGTTTCTTACATAGGCAGTTTCTTCTTCAGAATCTATGGCCTCATCTCTAGCCTCCTGATTCAAAGAAGCTCGCGTACGAACCGGGCAATGTTCTCCTTCCCGACAACCATGCTCAACACCATCGTCACTCGCAGCATCGCCTACTTGAAAGGCAGAATAAGCTTGAAACTCCAAAAAAAAAGGGGCTTCCTGCATCTCCCCAAAAGTGGAAAGAGAGGATTAGCCACAAATACAGAATATGAATCCATCATCCCCCAAAGAAGAGTTGATCACAGAAGACCTGGTCACCTGAATACAAGGAAAGAAAGTCAATATCAGAAAAGAAAACATCATCTTTGAAGACTGTATATGAGCTCAGTAAAGGAAGTCACCTGCAGGAGTTGATTCCATGGCAGAATATTCCTTGGCAGACATCGGAATATAAGGCCTGACAGGAGCAAAAGAATATTGTTTCGTCGAGACTCTCAGCTCAGCAAATACAGAGGCACCGTCAGATGGTGATTCATTATCATCAATCTCCGGCATAAAATCGGTAGCTGCCCATGAGGAATTCTCACACTCCACTCCACAAAGGAGAGGAGAACCTCCAGGCAAAGAGGCATGGCCGCTCGAAGCAATCGGACCGGCACTTTTCCTCATCTGTCTCGTCATCTGAGGTAGATAAGTCAAAAAGAGAAGAAAGGATAAGTGATAAATCAAGAAGAAGAGTCATGAATGACAATGATGAGAGAAGAAAAGAAAAGAAAAGAAAGCCACCGCCAGATAAGGCGGAATCCGCCACCCCCCCTTTTTTCCAGCTCTATTGGGTCTGGAAGAAGAGGGAATATTCAAATGAGTTTCACCATTCCTGTCTCCAACAACTTCCGGAGCAAGGATGGTTGAGAATTCAAAACAGATACAAAAAAAAAAAGAAGAAAGATAGCCGCAAAACCAAGAAGGTCAGCCTCAGTAGCCGAATACCATGCCAAATCTCGGACAAAGCCAAGAAGACAAGATTCAAGGAAAAGATGTCAAATCCAATCCAAGCAAATGCCAAAAAGGCAAAGCTCAGGAAAGTGATATCGGATCCAACTGCGAATCAAGTCAGAATCACAAGTCAAAAAAAAAATCTCTCTCAAATCAAGTTGTTGAGCAAAGTCAGAAAGACGAGTCTCACCAATTGAGTCCTCAATCAAATTCATAGTCAACAAAGCCAGAAAGGCAGATCTAAAAAAAATCCCTGAGATGAAATCCAGAAGGCAAAGATCCAGGTAAAGAAAGCCAAAGTCAGTTCTGAGTAATCCAAGGAAGCGGAGCTGATCGCTCAGCACAAGAAGCATGACAAAGTCGATCATTGCCCGAGGTTGTCGACTTCACAGTGCAAGTGCTGAGCGTGTCAACTGGGGCTACAACCTTCCGATTCAAGTTCATTGTCAAGTCATGAAGATCAGAAGCAGAGCTCAAAGATTGCACGGGACGTCCTCCTCCGCCTTCGGCGTCGGCACACTTCCCGTGGGGGGGCATTTGTTGACATAAAAAAATAAAATTTAGTGTCAATCCCCCCATTAATTTATTCCCAGAAATCTCCCTCCCCTAAACCAGTGAAGCACCATCGGTTAGGGGGTTTTTTCCCCTAACCGATGGGGTTACCATCGGTTAAGGGGGTTTTTCCCCCTTAACCGATGGTGCTTCCATCGGTTGGAGGGGGAGACCCCTCCAACCGATGGTGCTTCCATCGGTTAGAGGGGAACTCCCCTCTAACCGATGGAAGTTCCATCGGTTAAGGGGAATCCCTAACCGATGGGGCTTCCATCGGTTAGGGGAGTCTCCCCCTCTAACCGATGGAACCCCCATCGGTTAGGGGGGGATTCCCCCTTTAACCGATGGATGTTCCATCGGTTAAGGGGTCCCCCTTTCAAAAAAAAAAAAACATAAAACAAAAAAAACAGAAAACAAAAAATAAAGAAAACAAAAAAACACACAGAAAGACAGAAAACAGGAAAACAAAAAAATATATAATAGAAAATAGAAAAAAACAAAATAAAAAAAAAGGCCTAACCGATGGAACCCCCATCGGTTAGAGGGCCTTTAACCCTCTAACCGATGGGAGTCTCATCGGTTAGAGAGTTTTTTTTCTTTAACCGATGAGAGTCTCATCGGTTAGAGGGAATTTTCCCTCTAACCGATGGAACTCCCATCGGTTTAAACCCCCCACCCATGTAAGGGTGCCTTCCCCTATAAAAGGCACCCCATCCCCCCATTTCAAAGGGTCGGCCCCGGGAGATGCCGGCTCCCTGGAGAAATTGCTGCCCCCCTCTTTTCTGAAATTCTGAAAGAATAGAAAATTTCCAAAAGTCTCCCGTCTCTCTCTCAATCTCATTTCTTGTGTGAGTGAAGGTACCAAATCTTCTTCCCCCGAGTGTTGAGAGGTTATCCGTATGCGGCATCGGCAAACTTCATCGGCTAAAAGTCCGCAATAGCGGCACTGGCCCTCACGGGCTATAGGTTCTAAATACCGTCCATTTTGGACATATGGTATTTTAGATACCTTTGTTATTCATGCCACCTCCCATCGAGTTTTAAACTCTCCGGGATGGTGTGTTTGTGCTATATGCATATGTTTCTTAGAGGAGACTCTGCCCAAGTGGAGATTCTGCTCGAGAACATATTCATATATTCACAGATTTGCATTTTTTATATATATGCTTCCTAGAGGAAACTCTGCCCAAGTGGAGATTCCGCCTAAGAACATATCTATAAAGTTCAAATCTGTGTTTATATTTATATGTTTCTTAGAGGAGATTCTGCCCAAGTGGAGATTCCGCCCAAGAACATGTTTATATATTCACAAATTTGTATTTTTATATGCATGATTCCTAGAGGAAACTCTGCCCAAGTGGAGATTCCGTCTAAGAACATATTTATAAAACTCAAATTTGTGCCTATACACATATGTTTCTTGGAAGGAAGCCCTGCCTATGACAGAGTTTTCCCTCTAAAAACATATTAATATAATCACAAACTTTGTATTCATATACATGTGTTTCCAAGAGGAAACTCTGCCAAATGCAGTCTCCGCCCACGGGCATGTTTATATAATCATAAAATTCGCAATTATATGCGTATATCTCTCAAAAGGGATTCTGTATATGCAGATGGTACCTTTTTCCGGATACTCCATTCAAATAGGAATACCGGTGAGAAAATATGCGTAAACTGCAAATTATGATCATACACACATACTTTTTGAGGGCAAAATCCCTCCGGACAAAGATTCTCTGGGGACACATGGATATAAGTACATGTTCATATGATATATCTCCGTGAGAGCATTCCGCATAAGCGGAAACTCTGCTAAAATAAATTATAAAAATTGTGATGATATACACACATCCAAAGAAAAAGGGGACAGGACCTGAACTGTGACAGGACCCGAACTGTGATAGGACCCGAACTGCGCTCAGTTACTCCAAAGAGCAGCATGATGCATACTCACAAGAACTGCGTTCATGTGGACAGTTTTCAGAAAGGAGCTTCAAATTGACAAGAACGTCCATGGAAATACGTACATACGTTCTTTGAAAATCATACTCATACAAGCAAAGAAAAAATGAATGATGAATAAATGAAACAATGAACGAGGAGAAAGGAAATTCTGCCTCAATTCAGACTTCATTTAAAAGAAGATGTTGTAAAGAATATCATGTCATAAAAAATTAATGTAGCAACTCTTCTAATACAGAAATGCTACTTTGAATCACGACCTCCCCCAAGTTCAGAATCAAATACACGGGTATATACCCGTCTGCAATAATAATCCTCAGGTTTTCCAAAATAAAACCTTCAAACAACATCTTTCTAAAAAAAAAGGAGAGGAGGGAGACCCCAAATGGGTTCACGGAAATACATCTGTTCCCTTCTTAAAAGTCATATCTCGGACTCCACAAAGGGCAGTCTTTTCAAAAATGAAACACTCAAAGCAAAAGTATTTCAAAATAACCAAAAGAAAAAATGATACATCATGACCAGGATTTTCTAAAAAAGTGTGTATTTTCTCATCCCCTTTGCTATGAATGGTATTCGAGTTAAAACTGGTGTTAAAAAATACCAAGAGTCTTAACTCGATGTAAATGTAACATCGACTGACCGGTCGATGGAGACAGAGGTCCAGCACATGCTACCTCAATCACCTGATGAGTATAGATACGGGACTCAAGGAGTTCAGATTAAAATACGGCGCACACCCGTCCGTTCCTCGGACATCATACCCGTCCGTCCCTCGGACATCATACCCGTCCGTTCCACGGGCATCATACCCGTCCGTTCACGGACACCACACCCGTCCGTTCCATGGACACCCAAAATACCTTCTCCGCATTGCGCGGACTCTTCTTCTGTCTGTTAGACAGACTGGCACGCCCCGCAAATCACAATACACAAATCAAAGCATGTGAAATAAATGAATACCCAAATGAAATGAATACATGAACCAGATAAAATCAAATGAGCAATCCAAAATCAAATGTCAAAATGATATTTATGTCCCAAATCAATATTTTTCCCGTGTCAACAATGGGAGAGTTGACTTTTTATTAGTAGGAGATATGATTTTTTTTGATATTTTTATTAGATTCAAATGGGAGGTACTTTCTTATTTACATGTAATATCTTAAGTAAATGAACATTTACTTAAATGATATTCAGGTAAATAAGATGTTTCCTGAAATCAGGCTACATTCAGCCCTGAAAACCGATCCGGATCCACTGTCTAAGCAGGATATTGCGGACCCTTAACGAGTCTAGCGCGCCTGGCATGCGCCTTGGCCGCCTTAGCGGCGCCTTGGGGCGCGCCTTGACAACTATGGTTGATATAGATCATAAGCACCCCACTGGGGCTGGCTAGACACTAACTCTAACTCATCTGACTCTAAGGACAGCTCTCCAATAATGTGATAACCTTTTCTTTCAAACACTAAATTACGATACTCATCCCATGTCATTATGGTGTGGTATCTCTGTCGAAACAGCCTGACATAATGGTCCCACATTTGGCAGCCGAGACGGACAACGTTCAGTTGCACTATCTGTACATCCTCCAAAGGGGCAAAAACATGAACTGGAATAGAAACAGGAACTGTTGCAGAAGGATACATATATGGACTAGAGTAGCCTGTGGCAATGTACCCACTATAGCCACTAGAGTAGCCTGTATAGGTAGACTACCTGATAGCTATGGCTGCCATAAGATTCAACAGACTCTTGTGTAATCATCCTTTCAAAGTTCGACATCATAGTGTGATAGCTATGAGAGTCCACTGTTGAATCTCCTGCACGACTGCCATGGCCAATCTTCTGCCTTCTATTGTACTGCAGTGGGGAGCCATGATTAGTATCTTGGGTTGCACCCTCGATAATACTACTCCTCCGTGAATATTATCCCACCACCTCCAACTCCCTGACCACTGTCACCACCGTCCCCCCTCCCATCTCCATCATGACCATCTGAAGAACCACCTGCAATATCATTTCATGATAGGTTAGCACAAATGCAACTAAGGCAATATGCAATACAAAATGAAGACCCACCAGTAGTCAAGGAAATCATGGGAGCCACTATTAGGCAATTGGGATGACTCAGAGGGAGAAGATGTGTCATTCTCTACATTTGGATCCAAGATCTCTACATCTACAATGTCAAGTAGATCTTCAACAGGGATAGCACATTTCTTATCTTTCTTAGATCCCTAACCAGATAACCAACCATTCTTCTTCTGTGCTAGGGGAGGTGGCTCTCATATAACAACTCTTTTGATGGAGCGAGACTCTGTTGCACCAGTTTTCATTGGACGGGATTCTTGAGTTTTCTGCTTCCCCTTTATAGGTTGAGATGATGTGAAAGGCCTCCTAGATTGTGAGGGAGCAACAACGTGGGTAGATCACCCTATCCTTCTTGATTGGGAGACAAAATGAAGGGACTATTGTCCCACCTCTAGTATGCCCAACACACTCCAATTGTATGTCCCCAAGAAGATCCACCTTAGCCTCTGGGTCGACCAAAAATTGGGAGGAGTATGGTTGTCCCACATGTCCATGATCTTCCTCCTCCTCTGCTACTATTGCTTCTACTGCCCTTGCCAAAAAAAGTGTTAGGGCGAAGTGGATCTTCAAGATCATCTGGCTCTTCATCTAACTCATACCCCCCCCTGTGGTTGCTCATGCAACCCATGCAACCCTTGGGTCTTCATCATCTCGTAAGAACTCAATGTCAACAAGATCATAGTCCACCTCGCCACGCTGCTTAAGATCTTTAATGAGATGCTGACCCTCAACCTCATATTGTAGTGTATGTATACCAAGTTGTCCAAGCGCCTATATGACAATCTATTCTGGACTTCAGTATGCATCAATGCAATATGCTCCAATTCCTCTCACATCCACTGGATGAGGATGTCTGCAATAAAATCATCACTGCAATTTTTCTCAATGTTGACACAGAATGCCCAAAATTGAAATACCAATTAGCTGCAAACAAGTTAGTCATACTCTCAGTTAGCCATTTCTTCCATGTTACAATAACTATAAATGGAAGGGAAACACATTACCGCCCTCAGCACGATCTCTATTAGCAATGGCAGATGGCTTTACAAACCCCCCAATACCCACCTGAAAACTCTTCATCTACAGGAAATATATAGGTCATATATAAATTAAAGTGTATTAGCATCAAACTCAAATCTGTGTTTGACAATTGACACTATGTAGTCAAATTAATACTCGCCTCATCAATGGCGTTTGCCGCATCTAGAGGACTTTTTTACAATCTCTCAACAACTCTCGTAAAAGCGGCTGCCAAGTCATCCTCATACGCCAGTTTGTACGCATAATGATAAGTAGGGTGGACATAATAGGCTGCAATTGGAGTATAAAATGGTCATAGTTGGAAAATATGTGATTATAAATTAAAAGGAATTAAACTTTTCTCACCAGCCATGTATAGATCTCTACTCATCTTTCGGTTCCATCTATCCTCAACAACATCCAAGACTAAATATGCATAGCGAGGGGACACTTCGCGGTTCTACTTCTTCGCGGCTTCAAGCTTTGCATACACCAACCTAATGGAAGGTCTCTTGTCCCCATCAACCACCCTCAAAACTTCATATAAAGGTTCAATCATCTGCACTAACTTGAACACCCAATCCCTGAAATTCGAGCTGTTAATGATGTCTTCCACCTCTTTTCCATCCGATGTCCTTGCAAAAATGCTTTGCAACCATCTATCGCTCCTAAACATACATTTTAATCCATCCTTGTGCTTCAAGAGGCTTTGTAATGCCACAAAATTGGTTGCAAAGCGGGTGACAGCCGGCCTCAACAACTCTCCACCTATGGACTCTCTCATCTACGTCAACACAACATAGTGGTTGTAGATGAACCATGTAATCTTCTATCCTGCCTCCACCACCTTGTGCACGTGTTGCAGTGTCTCGATCTCTTTCAACATGAAATCAACACAGTGGGCTTCACATGGGGTCCAGTAAAGATGAGAATATATGCTCATCAACTCCTCCCCTGCCTTCTTGTAGGCATGGATGGCAGAGTCGGGTCGGCTGGGTGAGTCGGACCCAGCCGACCCCGACTCGGGTCGGGTCGGATCGGTGGAGTCGGCCGACTCCAATGGAGTCTGGCTGACCCTGGGTCGGCCAGAGTAAAAAAAAATTTTAAAAATGGAAAAAAAATCAGGAAAATCCAAAAAAATCACAAAAAATCAGGAAAAATAAAAAAAAATCAGTAAAAATTATTTAAAAAATATATAGTAATATAACATTTTGGGTATATGTATAGTCTAGTTACACATATGTTCATATTACAATACAGAGCAACGGTAACTATGATGTCTTATTTACCTGAATATCATTTAAGTAAATGTTATAATTTGTTGTTTCATTTACTTAAGATATTACATGTAAATAAGGAAGTACCCCCCATTTGAATCCAATAAAAATATCAAAAAAATCATATCTCTTACCAATAAAAAGTCAACTCTCCCATCGAAAAGAAAATCGCGATTTCGATGATTTTAGCGAAATGCTAACTTTCTAATCTCTCATAATTTGGTCTATCTAAAAATTTGATAATTCAAATAAACCATATGGAACACTAAAAATTCAAAGTCCGGTAAAAAAGTCAAACGTGCATATGACTTCTCCAAGGGAGCCACTCTCCTACTGACAACACTTAGTATGCTTGAGAGCTCTCAAGATTTGGTCAAACCTAAGGTAATATCACCTAAACTCATGAAAATTTTCACTTTCTAATTGAAAAGTCTTAGAAAGTGACAATTCTCATGACTTTGAGTGGTGATAATTTAGGTTTGACCAAATCCTGAGAGGTCTCAAGCAGACTAAGTGCTGTCAGTAGGAGAGTGGCTCCCTTGGAGAAGTCATATGCACGTTTGACTTTTTTTACCAGACTTTGAATTTTTAGTATTCCATATGGTTTATTTGAATTATCAAATTTTTAGATTGGCCAAATTATGAGAGATTAGAAAGTTAGCATTTCGCTAAAATCATCGAAATCGCGATTTTCTTCTTCGATGGGAGAGTTGACTTTTTATTGGTAAGAAATATGATTTTTTTGATATTTTTATTGGATTCAAATGGGGGGTACTTCCTTATTTACATGTAATATCTTAAGTAATACTTAAATGATATTCAGGTAAATAAGGAGATCCTGAACCCCTAACCGAAGAGGATCCTGAAGGTAACCTGAGAGAATCGGTTGCACCACATACAGACCACTTGGAGTCGGGTGGAGTCGGCGGAGTCGGGTCGCGGAGTCGCGCGACCCCGGCGGATCCGGCCCGACTACCGGGACTCCGCGGATCCTGGCCAGTTCCCCCGCCAACTCGGTCGCAGGCCGCCGACCCCGACCCGCCCGACTCCGACCCGACCGGCGCGATTTTGCCATCCTTGCTTGTAGGTAGAGCCATTATCAGTCACCACATGTATAATGTATTACTTTTCAATCTCCTCAACAACGTCCCACATAAAACTCAAATATATTCATAGTTGTATACGCTATCTGATGCATCAACAGATTTATGATAGAACACCTATTTATCACAATACACAAGGAAATTGATGAGGCTGCTCTTGGTTGTGCCTGACCAACTATCACACATTAATGTGACACCATACTTCTTCCATTTCTTCTTAAAACTGTCAACATAAGACTTGAGCTCATCAACTTCTTCCTGAAGATATCTCCCAACCAAATCGTTAGCTATGGGAAGCTACACATGTAGCCCATCGCATTGAACCTCCTAACTTCTGTATCGCAGTTTTGTAATAAGGGCTATTCGCTGCATTGAATGGTAAGTCTACATAGTGCCACCACTTTATAACTGCTCGGCCCACTTTGTATTTTGGCTCTTGGTGGTTGTATGCATCCTCCATCCTAGTCTGTTTGCCATGCTCCCTAGGATACACAAAAAGGTCTACCTCTTCTATTTGCACATCTGTAGGTCTCTTCCTTTGCCTTTCATGTTGTTGTGACAAGGGGCCGAGTGAAGTAACTTCTGCCCCCACCGTTGAGCCACTGCCACTATCACTGCCACCCTCGTACTGAGCTCCTTTAAAACTGACTCTGTAGGCTACCCTTTGGTTAGCTTCTCAAGCCTCAACCCTACTCTATGCTCTAGCCCACCTTTCCTACACATCAAGATCAGACAAATATTCCACATACATTTCTACTTCATCATTAATGTCTTCATCTCGTTGCCTTCCTGATATGATCATCTCCCGCATCTCTATATGTGACAACCTAACCAACAAACTGACCCAACAATCGTACTAGTTGGTAGACTTTCCAGAAAGGTCATCTCACTTGGGATTTCTCCCAACTAAGCACACTTAACTTCAGAATTCTTTTCCTACTCGATCTCCAAACATGATTAGTCTGAGTTGTTGGTAGTTTACTGATTTAGTTAATTTAACATATTCTTATATGGGGTGTTACAATCCACCCTCTTATATAAGCGACGTCCTCGTCGTTGTTCACATATAGCACACAATCAAATCCCAAGTAGGCAAGACTTTAGAGGTGGCCCCTACAGACTCAAGAGGTGGCTCCCGCTATGTTGAACTTTGTGCCATTATGGCCTCAAGAGGTGGCTCCCATAGCATAACACTTTGTCCTGTATGGCACATAGCTCCCGCACTTCTGACTGAGGAAGGCTCTGATACTATTTGTGACGACCCAACAAGCAAACTGACCCAATAATCGTACTAATTGATAGACTTCCCAAAAATGTCACTCATCTTGAGATTTCCCCCAACTAAGTATGCTTAACTTCAGAGATCTTTTCCTACTCGAGCTCCGAAAATGACTGGTCCGAGTTGTTGGTAGTTTACTGATTTAATCTATTTAACATATTCTTATATGAGATGTTACACCTTATCCGCCCTCTTTCTTGCAAACTCCGCCCTAACCCATTTAAGATGTTCAACTATAAGCTTGTTATCATTTGTTGGCACCATTTTATAGCCCTGCATATCATGGTAGCCTACTAGCCGGCCACCTACAAGGTACTTCTTCAGGCTCAGCCAAGAGACGCCACCTCCTTGTCCCATAAAGCTACAGTAGTTGCACTTCAAATTGTGTCTACTGCCCAACATGGTGCTGTATTGTCACCTAATATCCTCACTATAGCCCTTGTTTGGTGCCATCTTGAGAAATAAATAAGGATTAGATATATTAACAAAAATTAATCCAAATTTCAGACACCCAAAAAAATATTTCTCATCTATGTGCATAATTTTTTTCCATGGACATCTTACAACTCCACTCGCACCTCTATATGAAGGTTTTGGATTTTCAAGCTTTATTTTATTTTTTTGTAATTTTTTTAAATTTTAATCATACGGGAGCACAAATTTCTTTTAACTCTGATTCATATGGAATCAATTTCTAACCATGATTTAGTAGTACAACATACTGCTATCAAATGTTGGTAGTTTATAATTTTTTATTTTTTTATTTTATTCAAGAACTCAAAATTTAGGGAAAATCCCCAAATCTATATAGAAAACTTGCAGATCTTGATGAGAAATAGTTGCAACTGTACACTAATCACATACAACATCATTTTCCATCAACATCCAAGTCAAACATCAAAAAAAAACAAGAAACAAAAAATATTAGGAATATGGTGGCTTAACTTCAAACCCACGTAGAAACTCTCAAAAATTTGAAGAAGAAGGCTTGAATGTCTCCAAATCCACGTCCAAATGCCTTCAAACTCATGTAGAAAGTCTCCTTGAGTGTTTTGGATGAAGATTTAGCGTTTTTTTTTTTTTTTGGAGGAAGGGAGAAAGGAAGGGGGAGGAAGCCACCTCTGACCTATAGTCCATTTCACAACGCATTGGGTGTTTGTCAAATTGGACCCGATGCCCATGGCATCGGGCGAATCGGGACCAATTTGGATTCGATTCGGCCGGAAGTTGGCGAATCGATGGGAATCGTGAATTGGAATTTTCGTGATTCGCATCGATTTGCCCGAATCGGGCTGATTCGATTCGATACGGCAAACCTTGAATTTACTTAAATGATGTTCAGGTAAATAGGGTATTTCACTATAGGTTTACCATTGTATATATATTTCTACATATATAATTCTATATATACATGCGAATCAGTCCGATTCGGGTCTGATACGGCTAAATCGGATTGAACCAGGAAATTCCCAATTCCAATCCAGCCAACCTTGCACATAGAAACTAAAAACTCAAATAGAAAATTAATACGAAAGATAAAAGGACTCTAAATAAACTTAACTACTTAAGTGGCCCAAGTAAAATTTTACACATGCTCGGCCCAAGAGACACCTCAAGCCCAAACAATAAGTGGACCCAAATAAGGCCCAGTTATGCTCCCGCATCATACTACCAAAGTGCATCAATCATACAGCCAAGGTTTGACGGATCGGGATCGGGAGGCGAATCGGATTTCTCTTGATCCGATTTGATTCCCCCCGAATCGACCCGAATCGATCCACATCGGATCGATTCTCATGGGTATAATATAATATATCATATATGATATTTATAATGTATAATATATATTATTAATATGATATAATATATATAATATTCATATATATGATATTTATAATGTATAATATATATTATTAATATGATATAATAATATTATATATATGAGGCGAATCGGACCGAATCGATGGAATCGAGGATCGGGTTTTCCCTGATCCAATGCGATACGGGGGTATCGGGCCGGCTCGATCCGGCACGCCAAACCTTGCATACAGCTGCCTATTTTAGGTTTACTGTTCACCTGCCACAATGCTTGTTTGCTGCTGCATGCAGAAAACCATAGCACCCAAAATGAAGGTTTTTCAATTGCTCTACTTTTTCTTTTTCCTCCACATCATCACATTTGGTTTCATTTGCCCCCCTCCTTTTCTACTTTTTTTTCCCTTTTATTTAGAGAATCAGCCTAAATTGGCAAGAATTAACTCAATCAAGAATTAAGGTTCAGTCCAAGATAGCCTGTAATGGAATGCAGATTCTACAACCTATGGCATGTCATCAGGTGAATTAAACCTGAGCTCTTAAAAAAAAATGCAATAATGATAAATGAGATTGCAAGTAGCAAATGCATTTAGCAATGTATCTTTCGAAGGATTGAAACTTTAGTCATTATCAATGAGCTGAAACCACAAGTAATCATGGAAAACAAACCCGTTCCTCTCTTGTTCCTTCCCATAGCTCCTCATGTTCACGTTTCTTTTTCCACATTTCTTTTGTCTCTTCTTCGTCTTTCTTCAACCTTCCTTCTTCTTCTGAAATCTGTTAATGGAACAGACATTCATATACATAGAAACGAAGTAATATCAGCTAGAAAGAACTGTGCTTCAAGAGAAAAGTAGTCAACAGGTAATGCAAGTAGTATTCCAAAACTGACCCTAATTTGCATTTTTCTACGTCGCCATTCATGCTCTGTTAATAGTTCACGAACCTTCTGTTTCAACAGAAGCTGGAATTCTTCTGACTGCTCATATTGTTGCTCATATTTTCCCTACAACAGATTGTGCAAATTTCATAGCTGATTATATACTGAATGAGACTTCAAACACGTAGGCATGGTAGAACCTTGAATAGATGCAAGGCCAACGTAAGTAAACACTTGTCCAGCACATGGAGAGCTAACATCCTTGCCATTATAGAACATTAGCCCATTGGGTCGCACTATCTTGCTCTACATGTCATACAAGGTGTAAATTTGACACCTCCGTCACCTCTTTTTGTTCACAATCCCCCCCCCCAACAAACCAACCTCCACTCTCTCCTGCCCCTCTTCATCCTATGGCATGTTCTCCCGGGGAGCCCCCTGGCTCGTACGAATTCTGGCCGGATCAACCCAGATGAGCCCGGATCGACCAATCCCAGGCCGATCCAGATGATCCTACCCACCATATTCTTTTGGTATACATTAATTAATACATTAAACCATCATTTAACATATATAAATTAATGCATGTATATATACACATTAAAATGTGTAATATGATTGTGTATATTAATTCACATATATATGGATATAAGTACATAAATGCATATAGACATGAATGTGAGTTTCAACCGAAACCGAAACGTTTCGGCCGAAACATTTCGATTTCGGAACTGGGCGATCCGAAACCAGGGGGTTGCACTGTAGCAACCGAAAATTAAAAAAAATAAAATAATGGGTTTACCGGCCGAAACAGACGCGTCCGAGCATCACCTCAAATCTCAGATCTTAGGGGTTTCAGGAGTGCGGAGGTGGAGGAGGGCTCGAGGGAGCTTGGGGGAGCTGTTTTTGCTGCCCGTCGCCGCCTCGTTCTTGCTGTTTGCACTGCAGAAACTTGAAGAATCTTGTAAGTATTTTGATTTTTATTCTTTCTTCTATAGAGTTGTATGTTATAGGTTTAGGTTTAGGGTACATACAAGTCTTTTATGCATGGTTTAGAATAAAACCCCAAATTAGGACCAAATTACTTCCTTCAATTTGGGGCTGTGTGCAATTAGATGTGGTTAAGGTCAATTGAAGCTTAATTAAGTTTCATTGGACTGTTTTAGGGTTCTAACATGCTGTTAATCATATTTCTTGTCGTGTAATTAGGAAACATTTCCTAATTAAGTCATAATTAGTATTAGAAATTGAGATTTTTGTGTAATTAGGTATGCTTAGGGTCAATTGAACCTTAAGACTCTCAAAAGACATAATAATGACCAACATAACCCTGGGACCTAAAATTAGCAAACTTTGCACCTGAAAATAACCAGAAAATAGGAAATACACTACTGGGCCTCATTTGGGCCTTATTCTTACAATCAAACACTCAAATAACTAAAACAAATACATCAATGATGTGAGAACTCTTCGCCAAGCCATAAAGATGTCGTTATCGCCGAATTTGCATTGTCCATAGTCCCACTTTCTCATCACTGGGCCATATTCCTCCTTGGCCAACAAACCCCAGTGGTAGGTGTTGAACGGTAAAAGTGTGACATGTTCATGTCGGTAAAAAATTACGGAATCCACCAGATAATGGTCCGGCAACTTGGCTAGTTGAAACCTATTCTTGGCGGACAATCGTTCAAGTCATGGACATGATGAAAAGGGTCATTGAGCCATGAAGATTAAGTGCCGGTTATCACGGGCCTGCTTCCAATATATTATCAACAGCCTATTCATAAGCCAAATAAGTGTGATTTAAAATGACCCCAAGGTTATTTAAGTTACAAACTTATTCGTGGGATTCATCCCCAAAGTTCGGCAGGGGAGTTCCGACCCTTAAAATGACGCCCGGATTCCCGGTTAAATTGAAAGTACAAGGAGAACATGTCTCCGTCAAAGTACAAAGCACGGAAAATCCGGCAGCACAAGGTCTTAGGACCAAGTACAAAGCACAAGTACAAAGAACAAGCTCGAGGAAGGACTCCAAAGCTTTGCGCAGCAATCTTCTATTGGCGAAACTTTGCGCAGCAAGCAGATTTCCCACCCCCCTCCATCGGTTAGGCAGCCCCTAACCGATGGTGACCTAAGCATGAGGTCACCATCGGTTAAACCCCTAACCGATGGTGACCTCATCATCCTAACCGATGGGGACCATGATGAGGTCACCCAGGTCGGGGCTCTCCCTCTCCCGCATGTAAGGGGTTCATCCCCTATAAATACCCCCCTATTCCATAAGGAAAGGGGGTCCGAATTGGCTCGGCGAAACCCTGTTGGAAAAATTCCAGGAAAAATAGAAAAGAACATTTGCCCATTCCCTCTCTCATTCACAATCCCCCTGCTTGGTGTGCGAAGGTACAAATCCCCTTCTTTAGTCCGATAGGCTAGGCGCGGAGAGGAGAGTGGTCGGCGTGATCGTCATTGACATTCCTTCTTAATCCCATCCCCCACATCGAGCAAGTCTCTGTGGGGTGATATTCCCGGGGTTTAAATGCCGTCCATATCGAGCAAGTCTCTATGGACACATGGTATTTAAATACCCATGTTCTCCCCGCCCATCGAGCAAGTCTCTGGGATGGTGGATTTTGTGCTTATATGTATATGTTTTCTTGAGGAGACTCTGCCCAAGTGGAGGTTCTGCCCAGGGACATATTCGTATATTCACAAACTTGTGTCTTATATATATGTTTCTTAAGACGAAACTCTGCCCAAGTGGAGATTCCGTTCAAGAACACATATATAAAGACCGCAAGTTTGTAATTTAACAAATATGTTCCTTGAGGAGAATCTCGCCCAGGCAAAAATCTCTCTCAGGGGACGTATCCATATAAATACAAATTCGTGTTATATGTATATGTTTCTTAGAGGAAACTCTGCCCAGCGGAGGTTCTGTCCAAGAACATTTCATATTCACAAATTTATGTTCTTATATATATGTTCCTTAGGGGAAACTCTGCCCCAAATGGAGACTCCCCTAAGAATATATCCATAAAATCACAAATTTGTGCCTATACGCTTATGTCTTTAGGAGGAATCCTGCCGGACAAAAGTTCCCTCTAAGTTCATATCCGTATAATCACAAACTTCATGTTTATATAAATGTATTTCTTAGTGGAATCTGTGCCCAAATAGAGACTCCGCCCGAGAGAACACATTTATAACCACAAATATGCCTCATGTGTATATGTTCTCAAAAGGGACTCCGTTCATACGGGGCACCTTTCTACGGATACTCTGCTCAAATAGAGATACCGTTTGAGAACATGTTCATAAAATGCAAATTTGTGTTTATATACATGTGCCTTCTTAGGGCAAAAACCCTCCGGGTAAAGTTTCTCCCAAGAATACATGGATACAAGCATATACCAATATGAAAACATCTCTATGAGGACATTCCGCCTAAGCAGAAGGCTCATTGGAATACCCGCACATACAGAAAGACTGTGATAATATACACACATCCAAAGAAAAAGGAACAAGACAACAATCATATCTAAGTATTCCGAGCAAAGGGTCATATGCACCTCCACGAGAACCATACCCGTGGAAATGGACTTTGGACAGTAATCACAAAGGGGACAAGGACTTCCATAGAGATACATCCATATGCTCTCTGAAAATTGTACCCGCACAAGTGCGAAATGAGGAGTGAAAAGAAACTCTACCTCAAACTCGGACTTTGCTCAGAAATAGCATTGTGAAAGAACCTCATATAAAAATTTGCACAGTTATCCTTCTAATACGAAAGTATTGCTCTGGGTTATAATACCCCCAAGTTCAAAATCAATATCCACGGGTATATACCCGTTCATAATAATAATCCTCATGTTTTCCCAAATAAAAATGCCTAACCAACCCTTTTGCAAAAAAAGAAAAGACCTCAAATAGGTCCACGGGTATATACCCGCTCCCTTTTTTCAAAAATCAAACTTTGGCAGTCATTTCAACAAATGAAATATCCGAAGCAAAAGCATTTCAAAAACAATCAAAAGAATGAAAAAACACGTCAAGATCAGGATTTTCTAAAAAAGCATGTATATTTTTTTCGTCCTTTACTATGAATGGTATTCGGGTTAAGACCGGTATTAAATAATACCAAGTATCTTAACTTGATGTAAATGTAACATCGATTCCGGTCGATGGAGATGGAGGTCCAGCACATGCTACCCTAATTGCCTGGTGAGAATAGACATGGGACTCAAGAATTTCAGATAAAAACGGCGCACCCGTCCGTTCGCGGACACTACCTGTCCGTTTCACGGACACCATCCCCGTCCGTTCCCCGGACACCAAAATTCTTCTTCCGCATTGCGCGGACTCTTTTTTGTCTGCTAGACAGGCTGGCACGCCCCCCGCAACATAAAAATCAAAGCATGTGAAATAAATGAATGAATACAAAAGCCCACAAATAAGAACCGAAACGAATTAAACGCAATCCCACGGCATTTTTGTCGGAAATTTCCCCGTGTCAACAGCTGGCACGCCTGGTGGGACAACTTCTCACCATTCATAGTAACAAAGGATGAGACTTACATACTCTTATGAAAATCCTGATACCGATATTTCCCTCTGAAGGTACTTGAGGAAAAGGTACTTCACAAACTGTTGAAGATGGCCGTCACTTATGGACCGCTAGTCGTTAACAACCATGCCAGATTCGATTACCTGGCGACTCCGATCATATTCGGAGATTTCCCTGCAGTCGTCGGATCCCCTTTCTTTCTGGGAGTGTTCCGGCCCATCAGGAGGAGGAGGAAGCTGCTCAAATATCTTCCTCCCACAAATCAACAAAGAAGAATTGCAACAACAATGGGCGTGTCAAGGCTCGTTCCGCTGCTGTCAATAAGGGCACCCAGACGCCCATGAAAGATGATGTGTTAAAGGGGGCAAAACCCATTCAACTCAAGTTCGGACCTATTCGGTCCTATGATCTCTTCAGCCATTGTGGCTCTCGTCTCCTCACAGCGGGGGCAAAATAAACGCCACAAGAACAGAAGGCCGCCTGCTGCCATCTCCAGATCTGGCAAGTCCGTTATGGTCGGAAATGTGCGAGTGCGCCTTGATGGTACTCCACTACCACTCCTCGTGATAGGTATGTTCCAAATATTCCAACCTCGAACCGCTTCTCAGCTCTACGGTGGTTCGGGGAGAAGCATGAAGATTCCATGTGAAAGCGATGTCAAGCAAAAGACGCGGCGTTTTACCAAGTTGAAACAAATCTGGGTTCCCAAGAAGAGAGTCCAGAAGTTCAAGAAAGATCAAGCAGATGCATCATAGGTGATTCAAAGAAAAAGCAACACCGAAGATGCCTCTCTTCAATATGCTAGATCTGAACATCCCAGAGGATGGAAAAGAAAAAGGGATATATAGAAAATCAAACTACAGTCCTCAAGACCCGGAGAATATCCGGGTAGTCAAAGAAATTCCAACTCAACAATCCAGGGCTCACGTATCGGTTTTCGACCGTATATCGTAGATCCCAGAATTTTGTAAGCCAAGGGCAATTCCCAGCACCAGTGCTCGTCCGTCAAAAAGACGACGTGTTACTTGGGCAGCTCGGGAAACACCCAAGCTTATAATCTTCTCATGTTATACTATTGGAAGGGAAGTTGGCGAACTCGCGGAATAAATCGCGGAAGCCACCCCCAATATCCCCACAGAAGATGTCCATACTAATATCAGACAGTTCGTCAGAAGAACTCACCAACCTGGCGGGCAAATTGGCTCGTCTAATCAGGCTTCTCTTCCAACTGATATCCAACATGAGGGTACTCAAATTCCCTCCCTTGAAGAAACAAATATTCGACTTGAAGAAGGCGAACCCTCTACCTCTGGTAGTCATCTCGTCATCAACTTGCCGACAAAAGAAAATTTCCATGCAATGGCGGACGATGACAAATATGAAGTCATGCAACAGTGGCGGTCTGAGATGACCTCACTTGTCAATGAGATGAGACGATTGGCAACTTCAAGCCATCGGCAATCCATAGAACCGGTTGTTGTTCAACATCAACAACAAAACCAGCGTCCAGATGGATTTATCTCATTGAACAATCCAACAATTTCTTCAACTGGCCTTCTTCCTCAAGCTACGGGTCCGGATATCAATGACCCATCTAATATCATGCCTCCTCAACAGAAGCATTGCAAAATATTGTTATTCAAAGGCATGAAATAAAGAAGATGGTGAAGATATGTTCGCCCAGCAGGCGAGGGTATTCAGGCTACGGGCTTATATTCTGTCCCGTTCAAGGATGGCAGAGTCGGGTCGGGTGGCTGGGTCGGCCCCAGCGATCCCGACCCTGAGTCGGGTCGGAGTCGGGCTGAGTCGCGCTGAGTCGGGCTGAGTCGCCTGGCGGGACAGTGGAACTTGGAAACTAGTCTCGGGGGGGGGGGGGGGGTCGGTGTTCCCCCCAGAGTCGGGTCGCCAGGGCCGACCCGACTCAGAGTCGGCCGACTCGGAGCGGAGTCGGCCGACTCTGCCATATGGTCCCGTTCCTATACATCATCAACTCAAGAAGCTGCCAGAATCATGTCCCAGAGTCCCAAAGTTGCCTAAATATGATGGGCACGGGACACCTCGGGAGCATGGCACATTACATAATTGCCATGGGCGATCTTGCATCTGAGAATCCTATCTCCTCAGATATTTGCTACATCTTTAACAGGGTCGCATTTCAATGTATGCAAGCTCAAGGTTGGCTCAGTTCTCGACTGGGCTGATATGCAATCAAAATTCTATGATCGCTTTCAAACAGCAGAAAGGAAGGTCTCTCTTGCTGAGTTATGCTCCCTCAAACAAGAAAGGGAGTCTGCATAGACTTCATCCAACGGTGGAGGGAATTTAGCATGCAATGCGACAATCCTCCCATCCAGCAAGATGCAGTAATTATCTGCCGCAGGGCCTCATCATAACAGTTAAAGAGAGACTCTTGCTGCAAATATCAGAAGCTTTGACCAGTTGAATATTGCTGTGGCAGAAATGAAGGGTTCTTAGCCAACAATCAACTCATACAGCTCAAAGGGTAAACTCCCTAAGGAGCGCAATCCCTTTGCAAAAGAAGTTACTGCTATCGACTCTTGCCCAGTGATGAAACAAAGGGGGCAGTAATCCCCACTACCTCAAGAAAGAAACCGAACCAAAGATACCTCCGCCTACATTGGCCGAGCGTATGAAGGCTCCTTATTCTTTCAGAAAAGAGCATACCGAAAACTCTTCGATCTCTGCTTTTAATCAATTAATATCACTGCCAACACCAAAGAAGCCGGCAGATATCGGCAAGATCAATCAACCCATTACTGCCTGTATCACCGTATGGTGGGGCATCCAATTGAAGATTTGTTTTGTCTTCAAGAATGAGGCTCAAAGGTAATCCAAGAAGGCCGTATATCTATGCAAAATGGTCTGGTTGATCCTCCACAGCCTCATACTTCGGATTGGCCGAGAACAATCTGTCAATGTCATACATGCGGCGGAACCCGCCACAAGTCGAGGAATCCTGAGGTTGGGTCCTCATGTAACCCACCTCAGATACTTCTTCCGGAGCTCACTCCCGCCGAGATTCTAGGCATCGGGGTACAAGAAAATAATACAAAAGGTACAAAGGCAACTCGAGCAATTACAACAAAGCACAGACTGCGCCAAATCATGCAAAGCATGGATAGGCGTCAGGATGTGCCTATTCAGGATCCCACGCCTTCCAACCTGCTTATGTTTATCCACCTGCATATCCGGAGCTGCCCCCTATGCCGCCATTTCAAGAGCCAATCGGTTGGTTCCTTGAAATTCTCCCAAATCCTGTCTAGCCGGCAAGGTCATATTCCTTCCGTCGCCAGCATACATTGTCTCTCTTCCGGCTATGTCTGCGATCAGGATATATGGATTATTTAGTCCCCGAAGAATTGAGACCCAACTATTGCCCATATCATCAACTGCTGGGACACGTCATTGAAGATTGTCCAAATTCAACAGGAAGTGAAGAAATGATCCAGCAGGACTCATCATATGGGTAATTTTCTGGTCAATCCCCCACAACCTCATGTTCAGCCACCATCAAGTGAGCCATACAATCCTGGATTTCATTCGGTACTGTCATTAATGCATCATTCTCTGGGGCCCTTGAACCGGAGGGACAACCGCCTATGCCGCATCCATATCTATCCAGCCAATGGTATGATGATTGACATCCCTCTACATCAACGCTCATTGATCTCAAGATACTCAATCCATATTCAATCAGCTTAAGATCAAGGGTTGATAAAAGCATTTGATCTCGAGCCTTGTACTCCGAAAGAGAGAGGCAATCACATCTCTACTGTGAATATCATGCCAGTCATGCACTCTACCAAGATTGCCCAGATCTCCATGATTGGATCGAACAAAGATCCGCGAGGGAGTAATTGATCAGGAGGGAAATCTCCTGACCCCCCTCATCACAATATAGATCCCAGTTCCACAGGTTCCAAGCACAGTATCAAGATCTATGCGAATACTATCATCGTCAACTGGGCTATGGCGCATAGAAGCAAGGCTGATGTTGAGCAATTCAGAGTTGGTCTGTTTCAATATAGAAACGGAATATCAGAAAATGCTGCCACGAAACCAATCTCGCAGCAAGCTGAGGAGTTCGTAGATGATTACCACCAACTCCCTCCTGAAATTGTTGAAGAAGCAATCAACTCAACTTTTCAGACACAAGCCTCAGAAGCTGAATGGGTCACTATTGGCCCTCGAAGTCAGAAATTCTAGAAAACCCGGCAAATCTGTCGTCAAGGTCATTCTAGCAGAAAAAATTCCTGAGCCATCTTCAGAGCAAGAAGTGATGAATTCACTAGAAGCTCTACAAATGAAGAATAGAGGAAAAACAGAAAAGAAATAAAAAAGAAAGATGAAAAAACAAGGAGGATGCTATGGCAGCAGAGGCTCCTCAGCAGCTGACGGCTGTCCAAAGACTCCAGCTGTTGATTATGAGCTGGAAGAATATGAAGTCTCCGAGCCCTCTGATAAACCAACGCTCGACCAATTATCCCTTAGGAAGAAATCGAGCGAAAAAAGGCGGCTCCGGAACTGGTTATTGCAAGTTCACATGAAGCACTCCAAGAGGGTACCTCCCTCCTTCGCCGAATCTGAGTCTCTTCATGGAGATGAAGAAATCACCATGGAACAGTTGACTCTATGTTCAGCTCTTTCCATTGCTACATGGTGTTCATTCCTCCTCAAAGGCTTACAAACTCCCACAAGCAATACTACTGCACAAGCGGAGATAACCAACGACGCTTGTATATCAGCACGCGACCTCTAGGTAATTCAAATCGGCGTCCTAAGAAGGGTCGTGGCAGGCATCAAAAGCGGCATCTTCCACTACCAGCATCTAGATAAGATCATACTCTTTCATGGCGAAGAAGCAAAGCCCCTGCCCGAACCTCAAATCCGGGCGGATTCTTATATATTGATCCTTCAGATGAGAGGAGACTGTCTGACAAGGTTCCTCAATCTGAGATAAAACTCAAGTCCATACATCAAATGAGCCCGACAATGTTCCTCCTCTTCCCAATGAAAGCTATGGCTCCTATCTCTCAAAGAAGCCCGTCAAGTCAAAGAGCCTTCTGGGTCCTCATCAAGCGAATCCTCCCACTTGGACCAGATACGCTCCGAAGCTGACGACAAAATTCTTCAGCAATTACAGTCACTTCCCGTCAACATCACTGTCTGGGAAGCGATTGCCTGGAGCAAAGACTTGAGAGAAACTCTAGTCAAGATACTCCAAGAACCAAAAATTTATGAAGCCCATATGGCAAATTTTCAATCGCAAGCGTGTGAAGCACTGGCGGCAAATGTCACCTTCACTGATGAAGATTTGCTATTATCTTCCCCATATCATAATCGTCCCTTATATATGAAGGGAAAGATCAACAACATGCAGTTGAATCGGATCTTGGTTGATCCAGGGGCATCCATCAATCTAATGCCCTTCAAGACCTTTCAATCTCTATATCTTATGCCCTATATGCAAAGGGTGAAGGATGTGAAGATCACAGGATTCAATCAGAATTCGGAAAAGCCATCAGAAAGGTCACTGTCAATTTGACTCTGGCGGATTTTGTCACCAGGGTGACCTTCTTCATTATTGATGCCAATACATCATATAGAGTCTTGCTTGGGAGACCCTGGCTGCATGAAAACTGGGTCATTCCATCAACTCTCCATCAATGCATTAAATATGCAAAAGAAGGGAAGCAGCATACAGTTTTTGCTGATCAAGCCCCGTTTCGGGAAGACGAATGCAACCTGACTGATGCCCCTTTATATCTTGGAGGACCAAATCTTCAACCCTCCTCCCTCTCTAAAGGGAAGAGTAAGCAAATTGAGTCCTCAAATGAAGACAATGAAACTGGCGAGCTTTTTGTGGTAAACAAAAACCTTGCCAAATTACCTGCAAATACTTCTCAAAGTAAAGCAACCCGCCCAGAACGGCGGAGTATCAGTTATGAAGCTGATCATATAAGTCAAGTCATCAATGGGAGCATTCCTCTGCCATCCAACTGCATGCAGATCTGTTCTCTAAAGCAAGAACAAAGTGTCCGGCGATTAAAAACTTTCGTCGTCACTTATCAAAGAAAAGAAAGAAAAAAGAATGCGAGAAAGGCAGCAAAGCCAATCCTCTTCTACAAAGGGGAATTGATCCTTCAAACTTATACAGGGGATGATTTTGGTTGGGAAGATAGGTCCAATAACCAACTGGAATTAATACAAGAAATGGCTGATATGCCAGAAAAAATTAAGGAGATGTGCAAGAAGCAGAAAATCCCTCGGGTACAAGATGTTTCCCGAAGAAATTTCTTCAAGCAACTATGGGAACCCTCTCAAGTCCGGGGACAACCTCCATTCTCTAGAAGTGATATCAGAGGATTAGGTTATGATACCAAATCCTCCTATACAGTCAATGTTGTCGGATCATTATCAGAGGTCTGCAGCACGCAGAATAATCAGGAGTTTTCCAACTCCAACTCTCAAGCTATTATTTCAGCTCCATCAAATGAATTATCAAATGAAGAGCTACCAGAAGAATTCTGCAAGCAATCTTCATCCACAAACTCTGAAGATAGGAATCTCTATGAAGTTTACGTCACCAACTCCGATGACGAAGAAGATTTCATAGATCTGCAACCAGCACCCCAAGAAATTGAAGATGGTGGACAGGCCACTATTGATGAATTGATTGAACTCAACCTCGGGAGTCAACAAGATCCCCGGCCAATCTTTATCAGTGCCCTTCTTGATGAACAAGAGAGGCAATCTTATCAAATTCTTCTGCTGGAATTCCAAGACTGTTTTGCTTGGAATTATAAAGAAATGCCAGGACTGGAGCCATCAGTTGCTGAGCATGCATTATCCATACTGCACACGGCCAAGCCTGTCAAACAAGCTCAAAGGCGTATGAGGCATAAGCTAGAATTGAAAGTAAATATTGAAGTCGACAAGCTTTCTGAAGTAGACTTCATCGAGCCGTGTATATATCCAATATGGCTCGCCAATATTGTTCCTGTGAAGAAAAAGAATGGTCAAATCCGGATATGTATCGACTACAGGGACTTGAATAAAGCATGTCCCAAGGATGATTTCCCAGTTCCAATCACTGAAACAATGGTGGATATGACCACCGGCTATGAAGCCTTGTCATTTATGGACGGGTCTTCCGGATACAATCAAGTCCGGATGGCAATCAAAGATAAAGATTATACTGCATTCAGATCACCCAAAGGTATCTTCAACTACAAGCGGATGCCCTTTGGTTTGAAAAATGCAGGGGCTACATATCAAAGAGCCACGACCAAGATATTCAATGAAATGATCCATGATGTGGTTGAATGCTATGTGGATGACTTAGTCGTCAAAACCAAAAAACGGGAGGATCATCTATATGATCTTCGCCGTGTTTTTGAAAGGCTTCGTCAATTCAAATTGAAGATGAATCGTATGAAATGTGCATTTGGGGTTTCAAGTGGCAAGTTTCTGGGTTTCGTCGTCAAATATCGGGGAATAGAAATAGACCCTGACAAAATCAAGGCGATCCAGCAACTGCCTTCTCCTCAAAATTTGACAGAGCTAAGGTCACTCCAAGGGAGATTAGCCTATATCAGGCGATTCATATCCAATCTCTCAGAAAGATGCATGCCATTCGGCTAATGAAGAAGAAACTAATGAAGGATGCTCTTGAACAAATCAAAGAGTATCTTCTCACTCCTCCAGTCCTAGGGGCGCCAGTTATTGGAAAGCCTCTTACACTTTATATTGCAGCTATGGATGCTTCTCTGGGAGCTCTATTGGCACAAACAAATGAAGAAGATAAAGAGCAAGCTCTATATTATCTTAGCAGAAAGCTAATCGGTCCGGAACTCCGATATGCTCCAATGGAAAAAGTATGCCTAGCACTGGTATTTGCTGCAAGGAAATTGAGGCATTATCTGTTGTCTCATGAAATTAAACTCATCTCCAAGTATGATCCAATCAAATATCTGCTAAGGCAACCCATATTGCAGAAGACTCGCGAAATGGGCTCTGCTCCATGGAATTTGATATCACATACATCCCACAAAGGGCAATCAAAGGGCAAGGCTTGGCCGAATTCTTAGCCGCACATCCAGTGCCAGAAGATTCCCCTTTATCTATAAACCTCCCAGAAGAAGAAACTCTCTCTCCTGCAAGTGAAAATTTAGTTCTCGAAGAGGTTGCCACAATTGAGCTACCCTCTTGGGAATTATATTTTGATGGAGCTTCCCGAACTCTCCATTATACTGATGGTTCTACCACCGTCTCTACTGGAGCAGGGATCGTCCTAGTCACTCTATGTGGAGGAATCTTATACAATTCCTGTGCTCTTATGAAGCCACTCACAAATAATGAAGCCGAATATGAAGCTCTGATTATTGGGCTCTGGTTGGCTCTCGAAATGGGAATCAAAGGCATACAAGTTTATGGTGACTCACAGCTGGTCATCCGACAAATATTGGGCCAGTATGAAGTCCGTAAACCACAATTGCTTCCATACTATACCACAGTCATGAAGCTCAAAGAAAAATTCAACTTCTTTGACATATCTCATGTACCGAGAAGTGAAAATTCTCAGGCTGATGCTTAGCCAAATTGGCCTCTGCCATAAAATTGCCTCCTGAGGGGGAATTGGACATAAGTGTCTGCTACAGAAGACTCATGCCCAGTATCCTTGACACTGAGTCCAATATCACAGTTGAGGAGATATATAATATAGGGCTAGATACAACAAATGAATCTGAAGATTGGCGCGAGCCGATTATTAAAATCAAGGGAGGTTGGCTGCCTTCTGATCGAGCACAAAGAATTCAGCTCTTACGAAGGGCTGCATCATATCAAATAATAGCAGATCAACTATATAGGCTGGTCCATGAAAAGAAAGGACCAGTCCTCCTCAGATGCTTGTCCCTTGAAGGGGCTAAAATCATCATGAAAGAAGTTCACTCCGGGCTGTGTGGTGCACACCAGGCAGGAGAGAAGATGAAAATCAATATCAAGTTAAAAGGCTTCTACTGGCCTACCATGTACGCGGATTGCATTCGATATGCCCGTACATGTCATCAGTGTCAAGCATTTGGCCCTATACTAAGGAAATCACCAAGTGTATTACATCCCACTGCGCCAACATGGCCGTTTGCCGAATGGGGTATGGATATTGTGGGACCATTCCCACCCTCATCTCAAGGCCACAAGTTCATACTGGCTGCTACAGACTACTTCTCTCGGTGGGCTGAAGCTATCCCATTGAGGGAGGTAACTGGGGAATCGGTGGCCAAATTTGTTAAGCAAAACATAATATACAGATTTGGAACCCCTCACAGGATCATATCTGATAATGGGTCACAATTCAGAAACAAAACAATATATGCCTTGGCGGCGAAATTTCATATTGATTGGAGAACATCTTCAGTATATAATCCACAGGCAAATGGGTTGGCAGAAGCTTTCAACAAAACCCTCTGCAAGCTGCTTGCCAAGATAATCGGCAGTAGAAAGCGGGAATGGGGAGAAAAGGTTCATGAGGCCTTATGGGCTTATCGAACTGTGTATAAAACCCCTACCGGATGTTCACCCTTCTCCTTGGTATATGGAGCTGAGGCCATGATCCCTATAGAAATTGAAATGGCATCCTATCGGGTGGCAATCCAAGCTGAATTACAAAATCAAGATCAAGATCAAATCGAAAGGAGGCTTGAGGAGCTCTCCAATCTAGAAGGAAGGCGCCTTGAAGCATACAAGTCTCTCCAAGTGAATCAGGCTAGAATGGTTCGAGCATTCGACAAATTAGCAAGACCCAGAGCTTTCAAGCAAGGGGATCTTGTCATGGTCAAATGCAGAGAAGCAATGGCCGAAAAGTCATCACTCTGGCATATGAAGGAGGCGCATACCGGCTAGTTGACCATAAAGGTAATGTGCCTTTTCCCCCACTCAATGGGAAACACCTGAAACTGTACCACGCGCCAGAGCATGAATTCCCTGGCCAGCCACCAAGACAAAAAAACCAATCACCCAAAAGGCATGAAGCCCAAAGAAAATAAAAAAAATGATGAAATGAAGTTTGCCATAGATGGGGGCAAAGGAATCAAATTTCCACCTGCCCGTCATATACCCCGAACTTGTCAGTCCCTACCGAGCATAAAGCCAAGGGCATTCCATGTATAAACCCAAAAAAAAAAAAAAAGGAAATCCAATGAAAGATGGAGGCTTATTTTGCATATCCTGCCAAATGAGGTTCCAAACCACAAAGGTAGGCTATGTCAAACCCAAATCATACCAAAACCATAGCCAACAAACCAAAAAGGTAGGCTATGTCAATCCAAATACCAAAGCCATAGCCAACAAACCACAAAGGTAGGCTATGTCAAATCCAAATACCAAAACCATAGCCAACAAACCAAAAAGGTAGGCTATGTCAATCCAAATACCAAAGTCATAGTCAACAAACCACAAAGGTAGGCTATGTCAAATCCAAATACTCAAAGCCATAGCCAACAAACCACAAAGGTAGGCTATGTCCGATCCAAATACCAAAACCATAGCCAACAAACCACAAAGGTAGGCTATGTCAAATCCAAATACCCAAAGCCATAGCCAGCAAACCAAAAAGGTAGGCTATGCCAAATCCAAAATACCCAAACCATAGCCAGCAAACCAAAAAGGTAGGCTATGCCAAATCCAAAATACCCAAACCATAGCCAGTAAACCATAAAGGTAGGCTACGTCAAATCCAAAACCAAAGCCAAAACTGAAATAACCTAAACCCCCCAAACCCAAACTCCATACCAAAGCCCATAACAATACCCAAAAATAAAAAAAAAATCCTCACGCTCAGAAGCCATCACCATCCATCCCATCCCAGCTCACCACCCATCCCATCCCAGTTCACCACCCGTTTCAGAACCAGACCCTCACCCTTTCGATTATCTGAGCCAGTCAAATCTTCAAAAAAAAAAAAAGAGAAAAGGGGGTTAAAAATAGAGATACCCCGATGGACTCAAGTATACGGCTCACTGTATGCTTGAGGGTAAAAAGATCAAAAAAATCCAGCTGAGGTGAAAACCCGAGAGGGCGCTTCAGGCAAAAATGGATAACCCCTCAACGTGAAAACCCGAAAGGGCGCGTTGGAAAAAGCTAAAGGGGGCCAGTCTTGGTGAAAACCCGAAAGGGCGCTAAGGCTGGTAATGTGAAAAAAAAAAAAAGAGAAAAAAAAAAGAGAGAGAATGAAAGAAGGAACTTCCGTGTCCTTCATATTTATATCCATAAAGTCATAAGTCACTCTGTTACATATTCATAAGGGGTGGCAGATAGTCACACACTATTTACAACAAAAAAAAAAAACAAACAAATCAGGACAACGAGCCTAATACACAAAGGTTATGTTGAGAAGTAAAGCCAAGAGGGTGCCTTCTTCTGCAGCCGCTCTGCCTTCCTAGCTTTGGAAGATCCGGGCCGGCGAGAGCCGTTTCTATCTCTAGCACGGAGGCCTCCCTCTTCGGGATCTTCAGCTTCATCTCTGGCATCTTGAGCCTGACAAGATATTGCCTCGCCAAGCTCGCATTCCAGCCAAGCAATACTCTTTTCTCTTGCGGCCATCCGCAGTTCTCGCGTCTTCTGACGCTTGCGCACTTCAGCAACCTGGATCATCAGCTTCAGTATCGCTCTCCAGAGCTTCAAATCGCTGGGCCCAGGTCGTCTCAACCTGACGAGTGTACACCCTGTTTCAAATATCGGTGATAAAATTCATCCAACGCTCCTGCTGGACTCCCATGCTAAAGGCAGATCCCGTATGTTGCTCCAGCGCCTCTCGAATAACTTCAATGGGCGCCGGGTCTGTGGAGTCTGCCAATGCCGTTATTCGGCCAACAAGGAATTCCCAGCAGCCATCATCAGCAAAATGCGGGGCTGGTTGCGTCCCTTCAAGCCATCTTATACCATGCTCAGGGGGAGCACCAACCTCCAAGAGCGGAGAGCTCTCCTCGTCAAGGTTCGGCACAGTGTCTGCCCCGGAAAAGAAATCAGCAGCAAGGAAAAAGCTGTTAGCAAGACAAAGCTAGTAGAACACCAACTCAATGATGCAAGCCATAAAACTCGGCTCCTTCTCACCTGGGGCGGGGATTTCGCCTTCCCCCTCAGCCTCAGATTCTGAAGGTTGGGCGAGATTGGATGGTCCAGGACACGGATCTTGAAAGGAGCTGGGAAAATTTTGCGAATTTGCATAAAACTGCTCCCCATAATGTGGGAAGGTTGGAGGGACATAGGTAGAAACTGCCTGGTGAAGGCCTCCGCCTCCATTTGTGGTGTCCCCCACTTGAAAGACAGATTGAGCTGGGAAGTCCAAAAACGGGCTCATTGAAATTCCCCAACTCGGGATGGAGAAGTTCGCCCCTGAGACAGAATATGAATCTGTCGTCCCCCAGCCAAACAGTTGATCACAGAATTCTGCCCCTTTTAAGAGCAAATACAGCAAGGGAGGAGGATTCGTCATGAAAAGAAATATGTTATGAAAAACTCTATACGGGTTTGAGAAAATCGGCTCACCAAAAGAAGTTGTCCCTACAGGAGGTTCCTCCACAGGTCTCGGGATATAGACCTCAACAGGGGCAGAAGAATACTCTCCTTCTGAAGCTCCCAGTTCAGCATATGTGAATCCTGGGCAGTCAACATCGGCTTCTACCACCCCAGAAAATGCAAAATGAGAAGGAGCTCCATCAGTCCCCTCTTCGGGCAAAGGATCTGCCATAGCCTGTAGAGTGCTCCGTTTCCCTCGTCATGAAAAATAGAGGGACTTTCGGGCGGAGAACCACACTCATCTGGAAGGAGTGAACTGGTGTCCGCCTCATCAGTCTCATCATCTAGTACGGGAATGTATGGAAGAAATCAATATGAGAACTAATGATAAAGGAAAAAGGGAAAGATGGGAAATGATAGAAGAGTATACCACTCGGGGAGGCATATGCAACCTCTTTGGCCTTCTCGGCTCTTCTATTGGTAGAGGAAGAAGGAGCGCCAGGGCGAGTCCCGTTGCCCCTATCACTGTTAATCCTCAAAGCGGGAGTAGCTGGAAGGCGAGGTCACCGTAAAAAAAAAGGGAAGGGACACAAAAAAAAAGAGAAAAAAAGGAGAGAAACAAAAAAGGGAAGGGAGAAAGGGGTGGCTTACGTGCTGACTCTAATGAAGGCCTTGGTACCAGCTGAGGGAAGATGATGCTGCAAGCTTTCCCTACTTTCTTCATGATATCCTGAACGTCTTGAAATCTCTTGGCATTTTCCAGCCGAGGGATATATTCCAGAGGCCCAGTATTGCCAATTACATTAATAAGATGTCTTTCCCATCGTGTCCATCCAGGATGGCCAATGCTCTCTGGAGGTAGCTTTGTCAACAAAGGAACTGCAGGAGAGTGGCCGCAGTCAGATAATAAATGATTCCACCAGCAATATGATGAAGAATCATCGCTGGTGACTGGGGCTTTTGTCCAAAACAGCTCTATGGGTGCCAGGAGCGATATTTCCCCCTGATAATAATACCTGTCATTCTCAGCCTTGGTATTATGTGACATGCTGGCATCATAACGCTTCTTATATGAAGCTGCTATGCTGGAAAAGTGCCGGTTAAGATATGCCTCATCAATGTAGACCGGGGACAAGCTGTACTGCATAAGCCGAGAATCCTCCCTCTCCCTTATTTTGCCAGGAGAGAGTCGGAAAATGCCGCTCCGGTCAAACCACCATCGGGCATAAAAATATATCCATGTGTCTCGTCATTCCCGGCGCAGAAGGGCACATGCTGAACCTGTTTCAGGACAACGGAAATAATTCCACCAACTTGCTGCCGTCATATGAACATCATGACCGCGGTGGAGTCGAAGTGACAATGGAAATTCCGCAGGTGGCGGGATAGATTGATCGTACCCAAAATTTCTGGCAAATCGCGAAGGATAGTAAGGCTCAGTGATGAGAGTCGATCCTACGCGATACACCAATACTCCGGGCCGGATACAGCATAACCAGTCCTGATATATGGACTGGCTGGGGCTATTGCTATTTGCTGAATGATATTGTATCCCATCGGAAGTCTGGGTGCAGAAAGGCCTGGTTCCCCGGGATGCATTGTCAAATTGAAGTAGCCCCTGCTCGTTGTTCGGCAAAAAAGATAAACTGGATCTAGTACTCATCAGCTCTGTCAGTGGATCTCCAGCTGGACGATTCCGGAATAGTAAAATTAATGGAGCTGAGGGGCGAGGCAAATCTATTGTCTGACACAAACTAGGCAGCAAGAGGCCGGCCCAAGCACTCAAGTAATGGGTGGGTAGCTGCACCTTCCGATCTCGGGGACTGGGATGTGAACTCAATGATCCCAACCCGTGGAATATATTTGCTAATGCTGCAGGGGCCAAAGCAAGTTGACGGCCCTCCGCTAGAAGGCAAGCAGGATAAATTAGGCCTGGCCGAACATATTCTTCTTCTCCATGGGGAACCATAAAACTGGATAGCCAGTAAACTAAGTAGGCAGCCAAATAAGTACGGTCAGGTAGCCGCCGAGGATTCCAACCCATATCCTTCGGAGCACAGATGAATCGTCCCCGGGAAGGCTTCTTCACTTCCAGTTGTTGATATTCTTCTAAGCAGCGACCCTCGACTGAAAAACTCTCGAAGAAGCAAAATGGCCCATTATAAAAATATTGAAGCCAGGCATTTTGACTGACTCTTACAGTTGAGGAAGACAAGGATGCTCTGTCTGTTTTCCCGACACGGGCCAGGTCCCGCCATACTTTTGTCAGGAAACGGAGGCTATATGGATAGAAATATTGGCCAGAGCCATTACTGCGATGGCTGTGCAAGTCATCCAATACAATTTCTTCATAAAGAAGCCCAGATATCGGCAGGCCTGAAATTTGGTGAAAACCCCATAAGTCAATGGAAGTTTCACCCTCAGCCGTCCCGAAAGTATTCCATCTGAGGCTAAATCTCTCCACCAAACCTCGGAGAACACCTGTGTAACAGGGATAGTCGTACAATGCTGCCTCAACAGCTCCATAGATACCAGATTTCTTCAAGATTTCACCATAGTGATGCAGAACACCAGTCAACCATTCTGTGGCCCCATAGCAAAAAATATGAGAAGATACAACTGACCAGTGGCCATACCAATTGGGAGAAGTGAAATCAATAATCCGATCCAAAAGACATCAGATATCATGACTTCCGGCGGCATACCGAGAATCACCAGGCATCAGATAAGTGCCATTAATCTCCATCGCAGTTGTATGGCGATTCTGCAAGTTCCAGATAACAGGGGACAGCTTCCGTGACCGAGTATAACAATCAAGGTCACGGTTATAGGGGCCAAGATTATCAGCCGTTGGCATCCTCTTCAAAGGCATGTATCCCAGAGGGAAACTGGGATAGGAAAAGGCACAGGTACCCAGGAGGCTATCCCGTAACCTTAAAATGGCAAATTCCAGATATCTCCTCTCGGCCGAAATACAGGGATCATTCTCGAGCATATTAGGTGGGATGAACTGCTGGATAAAGGAGAATAATTCCCTGTCAGATGGGAAATGGCTTGGATAGCCTCCTTTCCGCACATAATGATAAGTCCCCTTTTGAAGACAAATGCGAGAGTAATCTACTGAGCCATTTGGTGCAAGGCCTTCAGGGTCAAGGGTTGCTACTACATGGTAACCACTATCCAGAGAGGATAAATTGGCTTCAGTAATACGGGGCCTCGCCAGAGCAGGCATCATAATTCCTTTCGGAACGACCCCGTCACGGGTCTTCTGGCTATGGTTGTCGCGAGCCAAGTAATTCTTTTTAAAAGACATGGTCAAAAGCCTGAAAAGAAAAAGTGCAGGCAGAGGAAAATGAGAAAAAATGAATAAAGATGCTAAGCCCAGCTAAGCAAAATCCGAAAGCAACACAAAGATACTTCGGAATGCAAAGCAAGAATTCACACGGGCCGCGTGCCGTCACTTGTTGATTCCGGCACGTGTCCCGTGGGGGGCATTTGTTGAACGGTAAAAGTGTGACATGTTCATGTCGGTAAAAAATTACGGAATCCACCAGATAATGGTCCGACAACTTGGCTAGTTGAAACCTATTCTTGGCGGACAATCGTTCAAGTCATGGACATGATGAAAAGGGTCATTGAGCCATGAAGATTAAGTGCCGGTTATCAACGGGCCTGATTCCAATATATTATCAACAGCCTATTCATAAGCCAAATAAGTGTGATTTAAAATGACCCCAAGGTTATTTAAGTTACAAACTTATTCGTGGGATTCATCCCCAAAGTTCGGCAGGGGAGTTCCGGCCCTTAAAATGACGCCCGGATTCCCGGTTAAATTGAAAGTACAAGGAGAACATGTCTCCGTCAAAGTACAAAGCACGGAAAAATCCGGCAGCACAAGGTCTTAGGACCAAGTACAAAGCACAAGTACAAAGAACAAGCTCGAGGAAGGACTCCAAAGTTTTGCGCAGCAGTCTTCTATTGGGCGAAACTCCAAGGAAACAGAGCAGACTTCAGCAGCACCTCCGGGATCCAACAAGTTCAGGAAATGGGGTGTGGGGGGGGGTATTTATAAAAGATTCCCCCCCCCCTCCATCGGTTAGGCAGCCCCTAACCGATGGTGACCTCATCATGAGGTCACCATCGGTTGGGGCTCTCCCTCTCCCGCATGTAAGGGGTTCATCCCCTATAAATACCCCCCTCTTCCATAAGGAAAGGGGGTTCCGAATTGGCTCCGGCGAAACCCTGTTGGAAAAATTCCAGAAAAATAGAAAAGAACATTTGCCCATTCCCTCTCTCATTCACCAATCCCCCTTGCTTGGTGTGCGAAAGTACAAATCCCCTTCTTTAGTCCGATAGGCCAGGCGCGGAGAGGAGAGTGGTCGGCGTGATCGTCATCGACATTCCTTCTTAATCCCCATCCCCCACATCGAGCAAGTCTCTGTGGGGTGATATTCCCGGGATTTAAATGCCGTCCATATCGAGCAAGTCTCTATGGACACATGGTATTTAAATACCCATGTTCTCCACGCCCATCGAGCAAGTCTCTGGGATGGTGGATTTTGTGCTTATATGTATATGTTTTCTTGAGGAGACTCTGCCAAGTGGAGGTTCTGCCCAGGGACATATTCGTATATTCACAAACTTGTGTTCTTATATATATGTTTCTTAAGACGAAACTCTGCCCAAGTGGAGATTCCGTTCAAGAACACGTATATAAAGACCGCAAGTTTGTAATTATACAAATATGTTCCTTGAGGAGAATCTCGCCCAGGCAAAAATCTCTCTCAGGGGACGTATCCATATAAATACAAATTCGTGTTATATGTATATGTTTCTTAGAGGAAACTCTGCCCAAGCGGAGGTTCTGTCCAAGAACATATTCGTATATTCACAAATTTATGTTCTTATGTATATGTTCCTTAGGGGAAACTCTGCCCAAATGGAGACTCCCCTAAGAATATATCCATAAAATCACAAATTTGTGCCTATACGCTTATGTCTCTTAGGAGGAATCCTGCCCGGACAAAAGTTCCCTCTAAGTTCATATCCGTATAATCACAAACTTCATGTTTATATAAATGTATTTCTTAGTGGAATCTCTGCCCAAATAGAGACTCCGCCCGAGAACACATTTATATAACCACAAATATGCCTCATTGTGTATATGTTTCTCAAAAAGGACTCCGTTCATACGGGGCACCTTTCTACCGGATACTCTGCTCAAATAGAGATACCGTTTGAGAACATGTTCATAAAATGCAAATTTGTGTTTATATACATGTGCCTTCTTAGGGCAAAACCCCTCCGGGTGAAGTTTCTCCCGAGAATACATGGATACAAGCATATACCAATATGAAAACATCTCTATGAGGACATTCCGCCTAAGCAGAAGGCTCATTGGAACATACCCGCACATACAGAAAGACTGTGATAATATACACACATCCAAAGAAAAAGGAACAAGACAACAATCATATCTAAGTATTCCGAGCAAAGGGTCCATATGCACCTCCACGAGAACCATACCCGTGGAAATGGACTTTGGACAGTAATCACAAAGGGGACAAGGACTTCCATAGAGATACATCCATATGCTCTCCGGAAATTGTACCCGCACAAGTGCGAAATGAGGAGTGAAAAGAAACTCTACCTCAAACTCGGACTTTGCTCAAAATGGCATTGTGAAAGAACCTCATATAAAAATTTGCACAGTTATCCTTCTAATACGGAAGTATTGCTCTGGGTTATAATACCCCCAAGTTCAAAATCAATATCCACGGGTATATACCCGTTCATAATAATAATCCTCATGTTTTCCCAAATAAAAATGCCTAACCAACCCTTTTGCAAAAAAAGAAAAGACCTCAAATAGGTCCACGGGTATATACCCGCTCCCTTTTTCAAAAATCAAACTTTGGCAGTCATTTCAACAAATGAAATATCCGAAGCAAAAGCATTTCAAAAACAATCAAAAGAAAAAAAACACGTCAAGATCAGGATTTTCTAAAAAACATGTATATATTTCTCGTCCTTTACTATGAATGGTATTCGGGTTAAGACCGGTATTAAATAATACCAAGTATCTTAACTTGATGTAAATGTAACATCGATTCCGGTCGATAGAGACGGAGGTCCAGCACATGCTACCCTAATTGCCTGGTGAGAATAGACATGGGACTCAAGAAGTTCGGATAAAAACGGCGCACCCGTCCGTTCGCGGACACTACCTGTCCGTTTCACGGACACCATACCCGTCCGTTCCCCGGACACCAAAATTCTTCTTCCGCATTGCGCGGACTCTTTTTCTGTCTGCTAGACAGGCTGGCACGCCCCGCAACATAAAAATCAAAGCATGTGAAATAAATGAATGAATACAAAAGCCCACAAATAAAGAACCGAAACGAATAAACGCAATCCCACGGCATTTTTGTCGGAAATTTCCCCCGTGTCAACAGTAGGCCAAACCCACATTTCTCTCAACCAGCAAACCAAAACAGTAGGCTAAGCCATATTGGCCCCCCTTCTTGGCTGACGAACCATTGTGGTAAGCCAAGTCAAACCTTTAGCCAGCAAACCAAAATGGTAGGCTAAACCCTACTTTCCTTGGTCAACAAACCATCGTGGTCGGCCAAGTCCAAACCCTTAGCCAGTAAACCAAAACGGTAGGCTATACCCCTTCTCGGCCACCAAACCGCTACGGTAGGCCGAGCCAAACCCCTTTAGCCAACAAACCAAAGTGGTAGGCTAAACCCTTTTCCCTGGTCAACAAACCATTACGGTAGACCGAGTCAACCCTTAGCCAGCAAACCAAAATGATAGGCTAACCCAAATCCCCTTAGCCAGGAAACCGAAATGGTAGGCTAACCGAAATTCCCCTTGGTCAACAAACCGCAAATGGTAGATCAGGTCAAATCCTTAGCAAGCAAACTACGATGGTAGGCTAAGTCCAAATTGCGAAACCCCATAATCTAATGCCCAAGGGTCCACCTTTGGATCCCAGGCTTCAAAAAAAAAAAGAGGGGACTAAAAATAGAGGTGTCCTGCCAGACTTGATCATTCTCCAAAAAAGGAATGTTCAAGGGCAAAAAAGGCCCAAACCCGGTTGAGGTGAAAACCTGAAAAAGCGCCTCAAGCAAAAATGGGTAACCCCTCAGTGTGAAAACCCGAAAGGGCGCACCGAAAAAAGCTAGAGGGGGCCATCTCCGATGAAAACCCGAAAGGGCGCTTGAGATGGTAATGTGAAAAAAAAAAAAAATAACAAAACAAATAAAACAAGCAAACGGGTCACACCTGTCAAGCCATCAAAACATGAAGCAGTCGCTGAACAAAGCCAAGAAGGTCAGCCTCAGCGGCAGAAGTTTGCATCAGATCTTGAAGAATGCCAGAAATGCAAAATTCAAGAGCAAGATGCCAAATGAAATCCCGAGAAAAGCCAAGAAGGCAAGTCTCGAGAGCAAAGTCGAAGAGCAAAGTCAAAAAGAAAGGGAGACAAGCCTCATCGACCAAATGAGAAGCCGATAGGCCACGCCAGAAAACAGTGTCAACAACAAGTGACAAAGCAAAAGAGATGTAGGCAAGGATTGCACTGGTGCCAAAAGAAAATATGGCCAGTAATCTGGAATCTGTCATTTCTCAAGTATACAGGACCCCGAGACAAGCCCTCGGGGTAGCTGGTGAAATATAAACATCGGCAGAAGACACAAAAAAGAGGGGGTGCAGGGCCACCCTCTCAAAAAAGAACGTGGGGTCCCCCCTGTAAGTCCGCCAAGGTGGCCTGAAGAATGGAGAGCCTAGCCTGGGAATCTAAATACCCTCGCTTTAGGTCGGCCATCTCCGCCTCGCCCTCGGCCACTCCTCAAGCCAAGGCAGTAGAGGCTACCTCGCGCTCTGCAAGGCACTTTGAGGCGTCCTCGATCGTTCGCCACAGAGCAGCAATATCATCATTGCAACGGGCATGACCGGCCCTCAATGTCTCGACGCGTCCGGTCAGGTCACCCCTCTGTGAGCGAAAGGCCACGGATTCCTGCTCCACCGAGGCGAGCCCCGTTGCTCTCCCCGCGGTGCCTCGACGAACGAGACATCATCAATCCTGCCAAACAAAGAATTCAACTGTCAGAAATGAAGACGTTGCAACAAGGCAGATAGCTACAAGTGCAGAACAAAAAAATGCATTTGAAAAGACGACCACGGGATACCCGCCGTCGCCCTCGTCTCCGACGGATATCCCATGGGGGGCATTTGTTGAACCCGAAAAATACCGGGATTTAAACAAGCCACAGGCAACAAATCCGCCCGGAAAGCTACGAAGGTCCGGGAATAAACCCCGACCTCCCCTACTCGGACACCTGAGATAAACGGGTTCGAGTCCGCATTTTAGTCCGAAGTAATTCGGATTATGCATTTAAAGGTGGCGTTTGAAATGTTTGTTAAGGTGGGACAAATACCCTCCGAAGGGCAAAACACAACGTTCGAAGGTGCGTCCAAGAGGGCGCACGGCGTGCGCGTGTTCGGGCGGGTCAAATGACCTTGGTCTCCGAAAACGGGGAGAAACGCACGTCGAACGGCCACGAACGCACGCCGGACGGCCACAAACGGGCGAAGAACAGCCCTAAAAAAGGAGCTCACGGCAATGGAAATGGCCAGAGGAGCCCAGGGGTCCACCCCTTTCATAGGTTGGCCTCCCAAAGGGGGCGGCCACCCGCGTCGGGCCACCCGCGCCGAACCAACCCGCACGCGGGGGCCCGCCCAGCCGCGCGCGGGGGACCCACCCGCGCAGACACCCGCGCCGGGCCACCCGCACGCGAGGGCCACCCGTGCGGACACCCACGCCGGGCCACCCCCACGTCGGGCACCCTACGCGCTGGTCGGCGGCCTTGGCCAGTCCAAGGGCCACCCGCGCTAGGCGCCCGGCGGTCCTAGCTGGTCCAGAGGCCCTGGCCAACCCAAGGGCCACCCATGCCGGGTCTTCCACCCACGCCGGGTCTTCCACCTCCGCCGGTCTACCTTCCAAACCCCTATAAATACAGGGGGAGGGGCATGAAGAAACTCGGCTGGCGCTCGAGAACTTTCTCGCATAACCCCCCCCCCCCCCGGGAGCTCTCGGAACCTCGACGCTTGTCCCTGGCGCTCTCGCTCTGGCAGGACGACGGGCAGACTCTCTTAGGACTGAGGAGAAGTCCCCCTCCCTTGGGGTGGGGGGGGGGGGGACACATGTTTGTTCCTCATGTGAAATCCCCATGTGGGCCCCAATTTGTGGAAAATTACACAAAGGCCCCTCAGGAGAAAATTTGTGCACATGCGTAAAATTACACATGTGCCCCTTCATGTGGGCCCAAGCTTGTGTAAAATTGCACAAAGCCCCCCGGGAGTATGAAGTTTGTGTATGTGTACATCAAAAGTATACATAAACCCCTGCTGTCCGGAAAACTGCAGGAATGCCCCTACTGTCCAGAAAATTACAGAAATACCTCCGTGAAGGAGAGAATTGCAGAAATGCCCGAAAAATTGCAGGAATACCCCTGCTGCCCAGAAATTTATAGAAATATCCCCGGGAAAACCAGAAAATTGCAGAAAAAACCCCTGAAAGGTTGAAAATTGCAGAAAAATCTCCGGAGGGTGTAAAATTACAAGGAAGTCCCTCTGCTGTCCAGAAAATTGTAGAAAGACCCCTGAAAGGTGCAAAAATTGCATAAATGCCCTGATTGTGGGGAAATTTACAGAAATGCCCCTGCCAATAAAAAAATAGCAGAAATACTCCGGCTCAAGGGAAAACCACATGTAAACCCTCACGGAGTTCAAGAATTCAACGGAAGCCTTTGGTCGGACTAGAAAATGGCACGAAGCCCCTGGCAAGCTCCAAAGGCGACAGAGCTCAAGGCGGGAATACCGTTGGCACGACTCGGTGTAGCGGTACCCACGTCACTTCTCTGAAGCGGCGTGCGCTCTCTTGGGTCGGGCCTGGGTTAACCCCACTTGCCAAAGGTGCTCGGAAAGGCTAGGAGCTGGCAGGAATGTCCCAGAAAGCCAAGAAATTGCAGGAATGCCCCAGAAAGCCAGAAAATGGCAGGGATGTCCCAGAAAACTAGGAACTGGCAGGAATGTCCGAGAAAGCCAGGAAATGGCAGGATTGTCTGAGAAAGCCAAGAAATGGCGAGGATGTCCAAGCAGACCAAGAAACGGCAGAAGCATCTAGCAAAGTCAATCAATGACGAAAATACCCGGAGCCGATCAGAAAAGTCAAGAAATGACCAAGAGACCTGGCTCATGCCATTTGCTCGGCCCAGTGGAGCGGGACGCACGCTGTTTTTATGAAACGGCGTGCGCTCTCCTGGGCCCGGCTTACGGCAGGCCGCTCCAAGTCTTGAGATTGTCAAATAACGGCAAGAACCCTTACGCATGTCGAGATATGGCTGAAAGCTCCGAGAGGTCAAGATACGACCGAAAATCCCCGGAAAGGTCGACAAATGACCGAGAAGACTCGTGAAAAGCCTCGAGGTTTACTAACTTCGAACACCTGAGAAAAACGGGTTCGAAAGAAACAATGAAACAAATACCCCCAAAAACCCCTATAAATACAGGGGTAGGGGCATGAAGAAACCATCCTCCCCTGGCGCTCGAGAACTCTCTCACGTAAACCGCCCAGAGCTCCTTGAGACCACCCCGGAAGCTCACACATTCGCTCCTCTAGCGTTGGGAAGAGACCCACAAGCTCTCCGCCTCGCAATCCCGTCCATGTTTGCATGTGCGTCGGGCCCCCTTGTGCTCTGTCCGTGCCTCACTACGTTCGAGGAACAAGACTCCGCAGGTCAATATATAAGACCTGGAACTTTGTAAATAAGTCCTTCCGTGTTTTAAAATAACACATGTGAAGGCATATTGTGTAAACGCCCAATGGAGGTACAAACACCCCGTTGAGGACGTAAATACAAATGCTATGTTGTGTAAACGCCCACGAAGACACAAACACCCCGTTGAGGACGTAAATACAAATGCTATGTTGTGTAAACGCCCAACGGAGGCACAAACACCCCGTTGAGGACGTAAATGTAATGACATGTTGTGTAAACGTCCGATGGAGGCATAAATACCCCATTAAAGGCGTAAATGTAAATGTCATAATTGCATTTGAAGACTTGTGGAAATTTGCGTGTCGTCTATTTCCTTAAATTCTGGCATATGATCTTTTAACAAACGTATCGCATCGAATGTATTCGAGTTTTTACTCGATGTAAATGAAACACCGACTTCAGTCGGTGGGGAACGGTCCAGTACACGACCACTCCAATTGCCTGAAAATACGGACGCGCGGGGAAAAAAATAAAAAATATTCGACGACTCAGGGTTTATACCCAATGCACCTCATAAACAAATTTTCTTTGTATGTTTCTTGTAAACAGTCTGGCACGCCCAAAAAGCACAAATCAAGGCGCGCATGCGTCCGCATCGCGTCGAAATCGAAATTAAACAAATGAGAAAAAAAATCTGCATTCCACAAGCCCCCACATGGCCCTTTGCAGAATGGGGAATGGATATTGTAGGACCTTTCCCACCATCCTCTGGTGGCCACAAATTCATCATGGTGGCCACCAACTATTTCTCCCGATGGATAGAAGCAATCCCCCTACAGAAGGTGACCGGGGTAGTTGTCGCTAAATTCGTTAAGCAACACCTAATTTATAGGTTTGGCACCTCTCACCGGATCGTATCAGATAACGGTACACTGTTCAAGAACAAACAATATATGTGTTGGCGGCCAAATTCCACATAGACTAGAGGACATCAACAGTCTATAATCCTCAAGCCAACGGTTTGGCGGAAGCCTTCAATAAAACCATCTGCAAGTTGCTTGCCATGATAATCGGCAATCGCAAACGCGACTGGGGGGGAGAAAATGCATGAAGCACTCTGGGCATACCGAACGGTCTATAGAACCCCCACCGGGTGCTCCCCTTTCTCCTTGGTATACGGAGCTGAAGCCATGCTCCCATCAAAATTGAAATGTCATCCTACAAAGTAGTCGTCCATGTGAAGAATATTCATAATGCTAATGATGAATCAAAATTGAACAATTTGGGACTAAAATCATAGGAATTCTCTCGCTGTATTTCCTCTCTCACTTAATATGTCTGAAGTAACTGGTGAAAATGACAGTCTGAGGGAACTGTAAGGAAATCAAAGGAAAATATCTAAAATAGAAGGACCACAAGGCAAAATAGGAGGACCATGGGAAAAAATAACATACAACTATTTCAATGATTGAAGTTGACTCTATATCTATTCACACCTTATATATCATAAGCCATAAGATTCTAAAACAGTTGTTAGAATTCACAGAGGTGGATATATTTTCCCTAAAATATGATTGACAAAGAACTCTACCAAGGAAGCAAAAAGATAACAAAGAAAAAAGAATTCCATGGAAAATGTGCTGGTTGAAGAATCAAAGTTGTCCTAAGAAAGAAGAGAATCACCATAATATGCATGGTTATGCAATTAGGAATCTCTCTCTTGGACAAGAGGGGGGGGGGGACTTTTCAGGATAAGATGAAAAAAAATCAGTAAATGCCCCTCAAATCATGCATATTCTATATATACCCATGTATTCTTCACAAATTTCATGTATACCCACATAATGAACCATATTTCATGTCAGATATACCAATGCTGTTTTCTGCCATTTGATGAGCATAATTGTAGACAGAATAAGTCTAAGAAGCCCAATCTACTCTCCTTTAACTTATCACATTATTAGAATAAGAACATGTATACCCTTAAAAATCTTCTATATTATCTTATATATCCAAAGTCTTGTAATGTACATGTTCAACTGAATATTCAGTTAACTTTGACAGTGTTACCCTTAATGTTAGCCCTTGATGGGTATATGTGAAGCAATTTTCCCTTAATTGGGTATCTATGAAAATGTGATATCGGATGCATAGAACACTTAAGATTGTAGAGGTGTAGATGTGATTATGCTAGCAATCAAGTAAACTGCCTTTCCAGGATTGTCATGTTTCTGTCTCCAATTTAACTACCAAAAGCATGTAAGCGTGAACTAACAATTATAAAATCATCTGCATTGAGTACAACATTACAAACCTTTTTATAATATTTATCAGATCAACATATTATCATGTTTTTCTTCAATATAGGGATGTACAAGTTTATTACCTCATCTACCAATGATTTTATCTTAGAAGCATTATCTTTCTTCAACTGCTTTTTCCTCTTTGCTCGGAGTTCTTCTGCAGCAACAAACGTCAACTGTTAGATCCACATGGAAGCATGTCAAACAATTCTAAAGAGTAAGAGCAGCCAAAAAAAAGTTTCTCTAGATGTTAGATACAATAAAATGTAAAAGGTGAAAGAAAAGGTCCAGCTAACTACAAAAAATAGAATGCACATAAAATATGTAAAACTGCTATGACCATGGAATGAAGATGCATCTCGAAAACAGTGTACTTGTATGTTTCTGTACACATTTAGTTTATCCACACACACCTACGAAAAAGGCAACAAGGTCTATTGACTGGGAGATATATGCTCATGTCTAGTGACACATGCATCCTCAGTTCCACATATTAGTTCTAATTCTGATGGGGTACAACTTGTGACCAGTATACTGCTTAATTTCTCTATACCAAGACATCCATAAAATGATATTTCAGAAGCATGAACTGATGTTTTGCACATAGCTTGGTAAACTATATCAAATTGGACCACCAATGTATTCTACTGTATTCACAGGCTTTATGATGTGACATCAATATGGTCAGTCTCAGCTAGTCCTGTTCATTGGACTGACCATGTCAGACAGAACCAAGGCATTATGGACTGTCTCAAATACAAATTGGACCGAATTGCAGCAATTTTATGCATGGTTTGCCGGATCGGATCGAATCGGTCCGATTCGGCCAAATCGGATCAAATCAGGAGAAACCCGATTCGCCCGATTCCCATCGAATCGATCCGATTCCCATGCGAATCGGTCCGATTCTGGCAAATCGTGGTGGATCAGGAAAAACCCGATGCGGAGAACCTTGATTTTATGTCACTTTGGATTTAGGGACAGCCCAAGTCAAACTCATTTGACTCACTAGGACAGGAGATGCGCAATTCATCTTGTTCCAGTTCACAAAAAGCAGATCCACAAGGGACAATTTCCTAAGGGATTGGAAGTCATTTTGCACTTATACTGGAGTGAATTGGAAAGACCATAATGCTTCATTTTCTTTCATCAAAGGTAAGGTCCGAACCTAGGTTTCATAAATGTTTTTCATTTTTCCCTTGTTATGTGATGTTTCTATGCTTCTAAACTGATTGCAAATCCTGTTGCAGTACTTAGAAATTAACTGCAACAATGTTTTTTTACTTTGCAACAATTTCATCCAGATTCAGGGAGTTTCCCCAGATTACATAATATTAAGAAAATTTTGAAAAGAATATTTAAAAAGTCATCAATCCTCGTCTTTCATGGTTGAACTCTATAAAGTGAACTTTTCCAATTATTAACTATAAACAATTTCTAGAACATTGTGTCATTTACTAGAAGTTGATGCATCATCATTGTAGGCACTAGAATTAGAATACCACAGTATTTATTATTTATCGAAATGGTGGAAATCTAGGTTCTATTAAAATAATCATATTTGCTTCTTGTTCAATTTAGATGCCATCTAGGTACCTAACAGCCAGATTGACATATTGGATGGTGGCATGGCATCACAGAAGATGGCAATAGGTCCAAGTTCAAGTGTAATATTCTGGCCATGTGCTAGATGGGAATAGCCCTTATCCAGCAAGCGGCCACAGACACTGCAAGCAAACAAAGATTAATGCTGCATTAAGCAAGGAAGGCTCGAGGATATCTTGTGAAAGGATTGTGGCCAAGTTTTAGCACCATATAGGCATCTCATTCAATGCAACTAATAGTCCTTAGTACAGAACAATGATTCAAGCACAGACAAAAGGGAAGCATGTCAAAAAAGGTGGAAGAAAACAATGAATATATCAATTCCAAAAAATGGCAGAAGTTTGGAGTCACAGGGCTGTGTGATGATTGGTTAAGCGCTATAAAGAGTAGCTTGATCAAGTTTCTTGTTTACTGCAGTAGAATGTCACAAAAGTCAAGTGAGAGGACCACCATCCCCATGAAGTATTTTGATGCATTGAAATTGAGTGGACCATCCTACAGAACTAGTAATAAATGTATGTAAGGTCAGCTTGTCAGTACATAAGAAAAATGCAAGGAAAGCAAGTGCAATCATTAAAAAAACTAACATAATATAACATCATGTTATAGAAGGCAAGTAGACCAAATATCAAAATGCACTAAATCCAAAGGATGCGATGATACAGAATCTTGAGAATTAAAACATATGCTTTGAGTGTTTAGCTAACTCAACCCTTACAGTCAAACAATCAGAAAGGCAAACTACTTTTTTATTGAAATGTGGATGGTACCACATAATATATTTAATAAAATAAGAATGTACAAGTGTAGAGGTAAAACAACAAAAACCTCTATACAAGGACTCTCTCCAGCCTCACCAACAAAAAACCTTACCTACCTAAGCACAAAAAGAGAGGGATCTGAGGACTCTCTATGTTTCCCAATAGCTTAGCCCATAACATAATGTTGTTCCTAATTACTTGGAACACCGCTTCTTCCGGCCTTGATTCTCTCCTGAAAATTCTGTTGTTTCTTTCAATCCAGATCATGGATGGCAAAGTCAACCGACTCGGAGCGGAGTTGGCCGATTCTGAGTCGGGTCAGCCCCTGGCGACCCGACTTGGGGGTGGGGGGGGGGGGGGGGGACACCCACCCACCCACGAGACTAAGTTTCCAAAGTCCATTGTCCGACTCAGCCCGACTCCGACCCGACTCGGGGTCGGCTGGGGCCAACCTAGCCACCCGACCCGACTCTGCCATCCTTGATCCAGATTGCCCAAATCATGGATGGCAAGGTTGGCCGACTCGGAGCGGAATCGGGCTATGGCAACCCGATTTGGGGGGGGGGGGGGGGGGGGGGGGGACACCCACCCAACCACGGTACAAGGTGAAATCGGGGTGGATCAATCAGAATCGGGTGGAGTCGGCCCGACTCCGATCGATCCACCCCGACTCCACTAGCTCCAGGCCGCTTCCACGGGAAGCGGGGCCATGTTTAATAGAGTCGGCCCTAGTTTGGCGGAATCCGCCTGGAGTCGTCCGACTCCAGGCGGATCCGGCCCGACTAGGGCGACTCCTTCGGATCCCTCCTTACGGAGGGATCGGGAGTCACGAGACTGCGCAGACAGACAGCTCTGTCTGCGCAGTCGCCCCCTCTCAGCCTCCCAGCCCCCTACCCCCCACTCCGGAGGTCCCCTCCCTCGCCACCGCCGCCACCGCTTCTTCCTTCTTCCTCTCTTTTTTCTGTTCTCTTCTCGACACCCACCCAAACGCGGACAGAGTGCAAGGCAGCCTACCAGGGCCGATACGGCTACTCAGGCGGCAAGATGAAGGCCACAGGGCAAGAAGCCGGTGACAGAGCCCCGCCCAAGAGCCAAGCCCCTATTGGGCCGAATTCCAACAACTGCCGCCCGAGATAATCGAGCAGGCAATTGACTCCACTTTCCAGCATCAACAAGACGAAGCTAGTTGGACGACGGTGGCGTCCAGAATACGCACTCTGTCCGCGTTCCCTAAGAGGGGAAGGTTGCACGGTCGCCTCGGCCAAGAAACCACCTCTCAAACAACAAAGCAAGCCAAGCCGCTGACGCCGCTCGAAATGGCGCGCGCGGTGCAGCAAGAAAAGAACCGGCGCAAGAACATGAAAAGGCGCCTAAAGAAACAAGCTAAGCAAGAGGAGGCCGCGGCAGCCCCGGCGGAGCTTGACTCCACTCCAAAAGCTGCAGAAGCTTATTGATGAATTAGAGGAGTATATCCCCTCCGAGCCCACTTGGGGAGTCCCTTTGGACAGATATATCCCGTGGGAAGAAATGGAGCGTAAAACAAGACTCAAAAGCTGGCTCCACCAAATGCTACAAAGGGCTCAAGAAGGCGAGAAGCTGCCTCTGCCCGAAGAACTGGCCATCTTCTATAAGGAAGATGAAATCACCATCGAGAAGTTGGAAGAAATGCTGAAAGACTTCTCGTGCAACATGGTGTCGATACCGCCGCCTGCGAGCTTGCAATCACCGGCTGTTATGCCCCCTGTGGCAACATATCGGCGCCACAACCGAGGCAAAGGAAAGGGCCGCGGACGAGGAAAGAAATCCTCCCCGTCCCTCAGCGAGAAAACCAGCTCGCCCGACCTTGGCAAGACTATCGTCTTCCGAGGAGAAGAGCCTCAACCTGCCCCGGAAATAGAGGTCCGGGCGAACTCCTTCATCTTCGACCCATCTGACGAGGAAGAAGAAGAGCAGTAGGATATCGCTAGTGGGCTCTCCGACCGGAGGGCCACCCAGCCAGTCTTCTTCGTCCCCTCCGACGAAGAAGATTATGGGGGATGGGCGATCCCCAACAAGCCCTCCAACCGGAAAACTCCTGAATCGGCCGCTCGGCCCACTCCGTCCAGAAGCGGCAAAGAAGAAACTGCCGCCCCGGAGGAGGATAGCCTGGGCTCGTTGTTCGAAGAAAAGTTGGACGAGCAGCCAATGGCAAGACAGGTCACCAATTCGGGCAACCGATAAAGGCCCTGGAGGATACTGTCCCGCCATTGGATCAAATCCGTACCCGGGCTGACTGCAAAATCATACAGCATATGAAGCGGTTCCCGACCAACATCACCATATGGGACGCCATTGCCTGGAGCAAAGATTTGAGAACGGCGCTCGTCAAAATCTTGCAAGAGCCCGAGGTCTACGAAGCTGACGTGACCGAACTCCAGGCACGAGCCCTAGAAGCACTGGTGGCGGAGGTGACCTTCTCCGACAAGGATATGCTGTTGCCAACGCTATACCACAACCGTCCGTTGTACATGCAAGGAAAAGTCAATGGGCACGAGCTAAACCGATCCTGGTTGACCCCGGGGCGTCGATCAATATCATGCCTCTGAAGACTTTCAAGTCTCTGTATCTTACGCCCTACTTGCAAAGGGTAAATGACATCAGAATCGCTGGATTCAACCAGAATTCTGAATATGCCTTGGGAAAGGTGGAAGTACAGTTGGCCATGGACGGCCTCACTACTAAGGTCGTGTTTTACATCATCAATGCAAACACGTCCTACAAAGCCCTCCTGGGAAGACCCTGGCTCCATGAAAACCGGGTCGTCCCCTCGACTCTCCACCAATGTATAAAATACATCAAAGAAGGAGAGCAGCATACAGTCTTTACCGACCGGGCCCCATTCCGCCCAAATGAATGCAACTTGGCGGACGCCCAGCTATACTTCGGCGAACCTCTCGGCAAGCCAGCAACCGCGTCAAAAGGCAAGGAAAAACAAAATGCCGACGCAAATCAAGCAAGTCAGGATCAAGAGGAGGAGGAGCTCTTCACGGTCAACAAAGACCTCCTTGAAGCTCACCGGCTCAGCCGCCTCGCCGAATCCACCACGCCCAGGCCAAGTTGCCCAGAAAGGCGTGAGATCAACTACGAAGCAAACGCCATCGGCGAGATCATCAACCGAAGCATCTCCTTGCCGCCGGCATACATGCAGCTGCCCTTCCATAGGGAGGAGCAATGGGTGGAACGACTAAAGACATTCATTGTCACCCATTACAGAAATGATAGTCTCGAGAAAGGCGAGACGTCGAAGCCGATCGTCTTCTACAAAGGAGACCCGCTTCCATATGGGCCCCTCGAAGACGACTTCGGCTGAAGTCAAACGACTCAAGTCGCCCCGGAGCCCGTCCAGGAAATGGACGACATGCCCGAGCACATCAAGAAATTGTGCCAAAGGCAAAAGATTGCACAAACGCAAGATCCCTCTCGACGGGAGTACTTCCATCAGCTGTGGTACCCGAAGCAACTCCGAGGGCAACCCCCCTATTGTGCAAAAGACACTCGGGGGTTGGGCTATGGTCAGGCGGCGGAAAGCGAGGCCTACTATACGGTCAACATCGTTGGGCTCGCGCCCTCACCTGATCATTGCCCTTCCGATGGACAATCTCCTACCCCCGCTACAAAACCGCAACAAGGGGAGGCCGCCCTCGTCCTATCAAATGGGAAGTCGAGCCAAGAAGCACCTCAAAGCGAAGGGAGTCATTTCTGGCCGATCACAGAAGAAGGCTTCAAATACTATGACGTCCACGTCGCTGACTCTGATGAAGAAAAGGATTTCATCGACCTACAGCCGGCGCCCCGTGAACTCGAAGACGGCAGACAAGCTACTGTCGAGGAACTGGTCGAACTCGACCTCGGGGAACCAAAAGAACCCCGACCAATCTTCGTCAGCGCCCTCTTGAACAAGGAAGAAAGACAGTCATACCGGCATCTCTTGCTGGAATTCAAAGACTGTTTTGTGTGGACATACAAAGAAATGCCAGGCTTGGACCCCTCCGTGGCTGAGCATAAGTTGTCCATACTCCCCGCAGCGAAGCCGGTCAAGCAAGCCCAACGGCGTATGCGCCACGAGCTGGAGCTGAAAGTAAATGCCGAGGTGGACAGACTTCTCCAGGTCGACTTCACCGAGCCGTGCATCTATCCAACTTGGCTGGCCAATATAGTGCCGGTGAAGAAGAAGAATGGCGAAGTCCGGATCTGTATCGACTACAGGGACTTGAACAAAGCCTGCCCAAAGGACGACTTCCCGGTCCCGATCACGGAAACAATGATCGACGTGACTACAGGGCATGAAGCACTATCCTTCATGGATGGATCGTTAGGCTACAATCAAATCCGCATGGCTCCCAAAGACAAGGGTCATACCGCCTTCAGGTCCCCCAAAGGGATCTACAACTATAAAAGAATGCCCTTCGGCTTGAAGAACGCCGGAGCCACCTATCAACGAGCCATGACCAAGATTTTCGGAGAAATGCTCCATGACTCGGTCGAGTGCTACATTGATGATCTGGTCGTCAAGACCAAAAGGCGTGAAGATCACCTAGGCGACTTACGCCAGGTCTTCGAAAGACTCCGCCAGCATCAGCTGAAAATGAACCCGATGAAGTGCGCCTTCGGCGTCTCGAGCGGCAAATTCCTCGGCTTCGTTGTCAAATACCGCGGGATAGAAATTGATCCCGTCAAAATCAAAGCTATCAGAGAGCTGCCGCCGCCAAAAACCTTGACGGAGCTGAAATCTCTCCAGGGAAGGCTGGCCTACATAAGGCGGTTCATTTCCAACCTCGCGGGCAGGTGCGCCCCCTTTAGCAAATTAATGAAGAAAGGAGCCCCATTTGTATGGGACCAAGAGTGCCAAGATACTTTTGAAGAAATCAAAGAGTATCTCCTTACTCCTCCCGTCTTGGGAGCCCCGGTAAAAGATAAGCCACTCATCCTCTACATCGCGGCCATGGAAACGTCGCTGGGAGCGCTCCTGGCACAAACAAATGAGGAAGGCAAAGAGCAACCGCTCTACTACCTCAGCAGGATGCTCGTGGGTCCAGAGCACCGATATCCCCCAGTGGAGAAAGTGTGCCTGGCATTGATATTCGCCGTCAAAAAATTACGGCACTATCTACTAGCCCATCAAGTCAGCCTCATCTCGAGAATAGACCCACTAAAAGCACTCCTCACCCAACCTGTGTTGTCAGGAAGGATGGGAAAATGGGCCCTCCTCCTAATGGAGTTCGATATCACCTTCGTCCCGAGGAAAGCAATCAAAGGGCAAGGTATGGCGGATTTCCTGGCGGCACATCCGCTCCCAGCCAGCTCTCCCCTCGAGTTCAAGCTTCCGAAAGAGGAAATGCTCTCATCCCCTCACGGGGAGGGGACCCAACGAAAAGAAGTCCCCATCCAAGAAAGTGGGAATACTCTCGCCATAGAGTTACCACACTGGGAACTCTACTTTGATGGCGCTTCCCGGGTGCTCAGGCAGACTGACGGCACCACAACTTATACCTCTGGAGCGGGCATTGTCCTGGTGACTCCACAAGGGGGAATACTGCACAACTCATGTGCACTCATGAAGCCGTTGACCAACAATCAAGCTGAATATGAAGCGCTGATCGTGGGACTTCAACTGGCTGCCGAAATGGGCATCAAATGCATAAAAGTCTACGGAGACTCGCAGCTGGTCATCCGTCAAGTGCTAGGGGATTACGACATCCGGAAAAAGGAACTGATCCCCTATCATGCCAAAGTAATGAAGCTCCGCGAGAGGTTCTACTTGTTCGAAATCGGACATGTCCCTAGAGGGCAAAACTCTCAGGCGGATGTGCTAGCCAAACTGGCGTCTGCTCTAAAGCTCCCTCCTGAAGGGGAACTGGGCATAACTGTCCGACATAGGAGACTGATGCCTAGCGTTCTCGAGGGCGACTCCGACCCAGAAGATGCAGAGGTCAACGCCCTCGAAGAAGAAGTCGGTCAAGAAGAAGACTGGCGCCAGCCGATCATCCAAATAAAGAACAGTTGGCTACCCCGGATCAGGCTGAAAGAGTCCAACTACTGCGGCGGGCCACGTCATATCAAATGATCGGGGACCAACTATATCGGCTTGTCCATGAAAAAGACAAGTCTGTCCTCCTCCGATGTCTCTCCCCTAGAGAAGCCAAAGTCATCATGCACGAAGTCCACTCTGGACTGTGCGGAGCCCATCAAGCGGGAAACAAGATGAAAATCAACATCAAGCTAAAAGGCTTTTTCTGGCCGACCATGTATACGGATTGCGCCCAGTACGCCCGTACGTGTCATCAATGTCAGGTCTTCAGTTCGGTGCCAAGAAAGCCGCCGAACGAATTACATCCAACTGCCCCCACATGGCCCTTTGCCGAATGGGGAATGGACGTCGTGGGACCATTCCCACCATCCTCTGGCGGCCACAAGTTTATCCTGGCAACCACTGACTATTTCTCCCGATGGGCAGAAGTCGTCCCTCTCCGGGAAGTCACCGGGGTAGCGTTGCAAAATTTGTCAAGCAACACCTGATCTACAGGTTCGGCACCCCTCATCGGATCGTATCAGATAACGGTACGCCCTTCAGAAACAAAACGATATATGCGTTGGCGGCCAAATTCCAGATAGATTGGAGGACGTCAACGGTCTACAACCCTCAAGCCAATGGTCTGGCGGAAGCCTTCAACAAGACCCTTTGCAAACTGCTGGCCAAGATAGTCGGCAATCCCAAGCGTGATTGGGGAGAGAAAGTGCACGAAGCACTCTGGGCATACCGAACGGTCTATAAAACCCCAACGGGGTGTTCTCCCTTCTCTCTGGTGTACGGAGCTGAAGCCATGCTCCCCATCAAAATTGAAATGTCATCCTACAGGGTAGCCGTCTATACCGGTCTTCAGCCCGAGGAGCGACAAGAATTGAAAGAAGGTTGGAGGAATTGTCCGACCTAGAGGGAAAAAGGTTGGAAGCATACAGACACCTCCAATCCTACCAAGCCCGCATGACTCGAGCCTACGACAAGTTAGTCAGGCCCCGTGTCTTCAAGAAAGGTGACCTCGTCATGGTCAAGCAAAGAGAAGTCATGGCAGGCAAATCAAGTGGCAAACTCCAGCCAAACTGGCGGGGACCGTACGTGGTCACTAGAGTGTATGAAGGCGGGGGATACACGCTGGCAACACACACTAGCGACCGCCCCTTTCCACCACTAAATGGCAAGCATTTGAAAATGTACTTTGCCCCTGAGCATGAATTCCCCGGGCAATCGCCCTCTGATCCCCTTATAGCCGAATCAGGCTAGGGTTGGGCGCATGTGCCCATGTCAAAAAAAAATATAAGGGAAGGGACTGAAAGAAAAATAATGACGTCCCGGCAGACTTGGTCACTCCCCAAAAGGGAGCGCCAAAGGGCAAAAGAGCCTAGCAACAAAAAAAAGGCGAGATGACGACAAATTTTTCCCTTCATCATAAAACTCCTCCTTGGTCAGCAAACCATCCTGGTCGACCAAGTCAAACCCTAGCCAGCAAACCCCAAGAAGGTAGGCTACCCCTGTTTGACCAATAAACCTCTGTGGTCGGTCAAACCCAAACCCTAGCCAGCAAACCCCAAGAAGGTAGGCTACCCTGTTTGACCAATAAACCTCTGTGGTCGGTCAAACCCTAAACCTTAGCCAGCAAACCCCAAGAAGGTAGGCTATTCCCTTTGACCAATAAACCTCTGTGGTCGGTCAAACCTAAACCCTTAGCCAGCAAACCCCAAGAAGGTAGGCTATCCCTTTGACCAGCAAACCTCTGTGGTCTGTCAAAACCTAAACCCTTAGCCAGCAAACCCCAAGAAGGTAGGCTATCTTTTTGACCAGCAAACCTCCGTGGTTGGTCAAACCTAAGCCTTAGCCAGCAAACCCCAAGAAGGTAGGCTACCCCTCTTTGACCAATAAACCTCCATGGTCGGTCGAACCCTAAAACCTTAGCCAGCAAACCCCAAGAAGGTAGGCTATCCCTTTGACCAACAAACCTCCATGGTTGGTCAAACCCTAAACCCTTAGCCAGAAAACCCCAAGAAGGTAGGCTATCCCCTGTTTGACCAATAAACCTCTGTGGTCGGTCAAGCCAAAATCCTTAGCCAGCAAACCGGAGTGGTAGGCTAACCGAAATTTCTTTAGCCAGAAAACCGCAACGGTAGGCTAAATCCAAATGGCAGATCCCAGGGTCCGGCCTCGGGTCCTAAAATAAAAAAAAAAAAGAAGAAGAAAAGAAAAGAAAAATGGACTAAAAATAGAGATGTCCCGGCGGACTTGATCATCCTTCAAAAGGGATGCTCAAGGGCAAAAGAGCCTCAAACCCAGCTGAGGTGAAAACCCGAAAGGGCGCCTCAGGCAAAAATGGGTAACCCCTCGGTGTGAAAACCCGAAAGGGCGCACCGGAAAAAGCTAGAGGGGGCCATCCCCGGTGAAAACCCGAAAGGGCGCTTGGGATGGTAATGTGAAAAAAGAAGATGAATAAAAAAAAAAATCAAATCAAAGTTGGGTTGCTGGACAAAGCCGAAGAAAGCCATCCCCAGCACCAAAAATGTTGCATCAGATCTTGAGGAATACCACAAATGCAAAATTCAAGCAGAAGATGCCAAAAGCAAACCTGGGAAAAGCCAATAAGGCAAATCCCAGAAAGAAGAAATACAAAATCAGTCAGGGAGTAAAGCCAGGAAAGGCAAGCCTTCCCGACTAAGGATCAAACTCAGGTTGCCGGACAAAGCCCCGAGAAGGCCAACCCCAGCGCCTGAAATGTTGCACCAGATCTGGAAAAATGCCAGAAATGCAAAGTCCAAAAAGAAAAGGACACCGCTCGAACCCGCCAGTCCGAGAAACTGGGGAAGGGATGGGACAAGCCAAGCCAAGCCTCGGCGACAAAAGCTCACCCCAAGTACCAAAGAGTGCCAGAAATACGGCGCCCAAAAAGAGGAGTCCCAAATAAGGCCCTCAAAAGGTCACCTGAATGCAGACGGAGGTTGCAACGATGTCAAAAGAAAGGCATTGGCAGTAATCTAAAGTTTGTCATTCCTCGAATACAAGGTGCCCGAGACAAGCCCTCGGGGTAGCTGATGAAATACATACATCGGCTGAAAGCAAAAAGGGACGAGAGGAACTATGGAGCCCCCTCCCTCTCACGAAGAGGCATGGGGTTCTCTCCGGAGATCCGCCAGACTCGCCTGAAGAGCCAATAGCCTGGTCTGGGAATCCGCAAACTCCTGTTCCAAGGCAGTCACCGCTGCCTCGGCCTCCGCCGCCCCCTCGGTCAGCGCCTGGTAGGCGGCCTGACGATCGGCAAGACGCTTCGAGGCCTCCTCAATCATCCGCTGGAAGCCAATAATATCAGCATGGCATTGGGTGCAACCGGCTCTCAAGGTCTCGACGCGGCTGAGCACGCCCCCTCTCTGTGAGCGAAGAGCCTCAAATCTCTGCTCTTCTAGGGTAACCTCTGCTGAGAGTTCCTGGATCTTGAGCCGGGTCGCCTCCTGGCATCGCTGCTTCACCTCGTCCCAAACAGCGTCGACGGCAGCCATCCAGGGGTCTCGTGGGAAGCCCATCAAGTGATAGGCGCGGGTATTCCTGTAAAGGAACCTCCGCACCCTTTCAAGGCATGGGGGGCTACTCTCCTCCATGGCAAACCACGCAAGCCCCATCAGGGTCTCCAGTATGCCGCCCTTGTCTGCCATCTGGATGCTTTGAGGCTCACTCGGCCAAAGAACGCTGTGGCTCGGGAAAGGGGCAAACCCCACAGGCGACGCTGCGACAAAAGGTGGCGGGGGCACATTGCCATCAGTGGCTATCGAAGGTAGATGAATGTCAGCACGGCGCAGGAACAACGGGGCTACAACAAAGGAAAAGACAAGAGGGAGGGAAATACCTGTCAAAGACTCGCCGGCCGCCGAAAGAAGTGGAGCCGTCACGATGCCGTGAGGGGCACCCTCTGCCCCAGCCTGAGTCGCAGCCGAAGAAAAGACGGCCACTGAAGGACCCATCACCATCATTTCCGCGACGATCTCGGCGCCACCTGCAAAAAGGATGAACGCACGCGTCAAGCGGGATATTCCCCTTCGCCCCGGCGAAACCTAGGATGAGCAATAAAAGGAAGTCCACCCTTAGGCAAAAGCCCGTACCATCGTCTTCCCCAACTGTCCTCTCTAGAACTTCACCCTCCTCCCGCGGGGACCTGACGGGAAGCACAGCTGGAGAGGTGACTGCCACTGAAAAAGGAAGATGAAGTCACTTATCGCTTCCTCGAAAAAAGAAAGAGAGAGGAAGAGATGCAAAGGCGGTGCGACGACTAAATGGAGGAACCAAGAGCTACTTACTGGCGCAATGCAAAGCCCGCGGCAAAGTTCCTCCCTCGAGCAACCCCGGGGCAAAGTCCGAGAAACCAGGCAGCTCACCCCCGGGGCCGGAGACCAATAAATTATGAATCTCCTGGAGTGAGGGTGTCAACACAGCCCGATGCGCCGCGTCCCCGCCAGCGGACGCCTCCCCCGGCACGTACCCTAAGGAAGGAGACGAAGCGGTCAGATGATCAGGTCCATGGCTACAACGACGAGCCCAGAGAAAGAAAAAAAAGAGGAAGATGCAAAGGCGCGAGTACATATACATATGTGTATATATATGTGCACTTGCCGGCCGCTCACCTGGCTCGGACGGAGACACCTGTGGGAGCCCCGTCATGTCTGGGGACGGCGTCCCATCAAATGTGGGATTATAATTGTCCTCGGCAGGAGGGGTAAGGCCCTCGCGCGGGGTTGCCCCAGCCACCTCTTCGCTCCCCGGAGTTTGCAAAGCTGCAGGAAGAACGACAGCAGAATGAATACCCCGATCAGGGAGGAAAGGAAAGAGGGGATGAAAAACTCCCCCGGCCGGCGGAACAAAAGGCTAGGCTCACCTCCTCCAACCGAAGCGGAAGGCTCGGGGGTCCCCTCCTGAGCGCCCGGCTGCGAGGAGCCGGCTTCCCTGCTCGCACGTCGCTTCCGACTGCGTGAAGTGTCGGGCCTCGGCATTGCCGCCGGAGGAATAAAGCTCTCTGTTCAATCCAGAAACAAGGAGAGTCCCATCAAAAAAAAAAAGAGGGGGAGGAAGGAGAGAGAGAGAAAAGAAGAAAAGAACGAACAGGCAACAACAACAATGAACAACGTACCGGTTGGCGCCTGGGAAAAGGGTGGTGGAAGCACCACCCGATCGAAAGGGACCTTCACAACCTTTCCCGCCTCGACAATAGCATCCCAGAAATGCTGCAAGGTGGTCCCGTTCTCGATCCAGCTAATAAACTCCCTCGGGCCGACGCGAGCAATTGAATGGCAGAGATGTCGCTCCCAAGCCCCCGACACGTCATGAGGAATAAAGGCAGAAAGTGCCGTGTCTACTTGGTACCCACAGTCCAGCAAGAAGTGGCGCCACCAAAAGTAGACAAGGGGCGGCTCTCCGCTGCCCCGAGAAGTCGCCGAACTGCCCTCGGGACGCGCCAGGGGCTCTAAAGCCTCTACGCGAGCTTTGCGTTCCGCTGGATCGGTGACCTGTGCCCTCGCTCGACGGCGGCCCACAGTCGTGACTTTCCCAACAAGCTCCGGGAACTCCTGCCGGAGGAACTTCGACGCGATCGAAGAGATGGAGGCGCCCGCTCGGGACAAGTAAGCGCCCTCCGCCGCCTTCACCACATCGGCGTGTTCCCGGAACGCCTTATTATGCCGGGTCCACCACCGGGCATATAGTATATCCACGCGACCATCCCTCCGCTGCCCGGGGATGAAGAACTCCTGAGATGGGTCGCGCCTGATAAAAAAGCACCACCAGCTGGAAGCCACAAGATGCCGATCCAGGCCCCTGTATGTCCTGTCGGGGAGTGCAAAATCGGCATTGGGAGGTACAGCCTGATCGTACCCAAAATTGCGCGCGAAGCGGTGTGGGAAGTATGGCTCCATAAACAAAGACCCCCCTTTGCGGAAAAGCAAAACGCTGGGGCGAATGCACCAGAGCCACTCCTTGCGGAAAGATACGCTCGGCGCAGAACTATGAGGGAGGCGATAAACTCGCCCTTCCCTGCTCTCCTCGGCATAAGGGCGGAAATCGCGCGAGCAGCAAGCGTGGTCAAGTCCCGACTGCCCCACCGATGGCACAAAGGAAAGTCGCCGGCGCGCCTCGTTTAATTGTCGCTGGTGTGCCTATTCCGGACGATTCCGGAACATGAAGAGGAGCGGCATGGAGGGATTCTCCTGGCTGACATTGTGGCATAGCTCGGGCAAGAGAAGACCAGCCCAGGCGCTCAAGTAGTGCGTCGGTAGGACGATACTTTTATCGCGAGGGGAAGGGCTCGCCGACAAATCCCCCAAGCCATGAAAAATATTAGCCAACGTCGCCAGGGCCAGAGCAAGTTGCACACCGCTAGCCAAGGAACAAGCTGGATAAATAACCTCCGGCCTGATGTTTCCCTCCTCCCCAAATGGGACGACGAAGGTACTCAACCAGTACACCGGGTACGCTGCCAAATAAGTCCGGTCTGAAAGCTGCCTCGGATTCCAGCCACGACCCTGAGGCGCGTAGAGATACTTCACGTTGTCCTCTAGGGTGACCGACAACTGCGAATAGTCTGCTGGGTCGTAGCTCTCGCTGGCAAACTCCTTGTGAAAGCAGAAAGGTCCGTTGTAGAAAAAGCGGAGCCAAGCATCGCAGCTCACCCTCACAGTCCCTTTGGAAGCACTGGGACATTCATCTTTACCACACCGGGCTAAATCCCGCCAGACTTTCATCAAATAACGGAAGCTGTGGGATAGAACGTAAGAGCCGGAGCCGGTGGACTGGTCCCGAAGGAGGTCATTCAAACACACCTCCTCATAAAACTGGCCAGAGATCGGGAGACCAGAAATTCTGTGCAAAGCCCAAAGATCGAGGCATGTCTCCCCGTCCGCTACGCAGAAGGTATTGAACCTCCGGTTGAACCGTTCCGCCAGGGCCTACAGAAGCCCGGAATGGCACGGATAGCTGTAAAGAGCGGCGACAACAGCATGGAGAAGGCCAACCTGAGCCAGCAGCTGATGGTAGTGATAAAGAATGCCCATCAACCACTCCGTTGCGCCGAAGCGGAAGCGGTGAGACGAAATGACGGACCACCGGTCATACCAGCCAGCGGCCTCCTTACTCATAATCCGGTCCAAGAAACACGACCGGTCATAACCCTCCGACACGAATTCGGGACCGGAAGGTAGTGGGATACGCCCAGTAAAGGTGGGGCCGGTCTTGGGCAGCCCGTGTACTTCCCATAAGCCCTGTGCAAGCATGAGCTCCCTGACCCGGTTAACGGGTTCCGCGCTAAAAAGCCCCAGCTGGCCCGCCTCTGGAAAATGCGCCTGTGCAGTGTAGTCGATGGGAAAGCTGGGGTAGTGAAAGCTGCAAGTCCCCATCATGCTGTCGCGGCCGACCAGAATAGCCCGCTCCAGCTGAGCTCGCTCGGACATAAGAAGTCCGTCGGGACCCTCCCAGTTGACCGGAACAAAACCCTGGATAAAAGGGAACAAATGCTCGTCCAGCGGAAAATGTCCGGGATAATCGCCGCCTCTCCGGTAGCGGTACCCCCGCTCGGTCCGGTCCACCCGGCGCATGTCCACAACGCCCTCAAGCGGCGACGACTCCTCCAAAGGCCCGAGAGCGCATACCTTGACGCCCATGTCGAGTCACTCCGGATCGTCCTCCCCCAGCGGGGAAAGGGTGAAGTACGGCAGCGGATCCTCTGTTCGCTGCACATCATCCTCTGAACGACGTGATGCCCAGCTACTCTCCCCACGATGTTTGGTGGAACGAGGCATCGTCAGTCCTGCCAAACGAATTATTCAAACGTCAGATAAAAGAACGTTGCAACAAGGCAGGAGAAAGCAATTGCAAAAGAAAAAAAATGCATTTCTCAGGGGCCACGGGATACCCGTCGTCGTCTACGTCTCCGACGGATATCCCGTGGGGGGCATTTGTTGAACCCGAAAAATATCGGGGGCTTAAACAAACCCCGGGCGATAAGAAACACCCTGCAGAAACCCGAAGCGACCCAAGTTGCGCGTTCAAGATATAGCGCGCGCCCAAAGCATCGCGGGGACGAAGCAAGGCGCACCTCAGACAACAAAATCTGGTGAACGAGCCTTCGTTCAAAGCCGCGCACGATCCTGACGCGTCGAGGACAATAAAATGCACGTGCCCCTCGAAAACGGGGATAAACGCACGTGGAACGGCCGAAGGCGCACAGGCAATGCACGTGTGCAAGCGCACGGCACTGTCATCAACCAACACCCAAAGAACGGGAGGCTTGTGGAGCTCTCTCCCGAAAAGAAGCGGAGGAAATGGCCAAGAAGGTAGAGGCGCACCCCCATTTATAAGAGGGGGCCAGGCGGTGGCACCCCGCCAGTCCGCGGGGATGCACCCCCGCCGGTTTGGCGGGGTGCGCACCCCCGCCGGTTCGGCAGGGGCCGCACCCCGCCGGTTAGGCGAGGTGCGCACCCCGCCGGTTCGGCGGGGGCCGCACCCCCGCGGTTAGGCGGGGGGCGCACCCCCGCCGGTTCGGCGGGGTGCACACCCCCGCCGGTTCGGAGGAGGGGCCGCACCCCCGCCGTTCGAGCAGGGGTGCGCACCCCCGCCAATCCAGGCAGGGTGTGCACCCCCCCCCCCCGCCGGTTCGTGGGGATGCACCCCCGCCAGGCCGCGCACCCCCGCCGGTCGCTGCCTCTCTGTCGCGCTGCCTCGACGCTCGTGCTGCCTCGTTGCCTGCGCCCGCGCACCCCCGCCGGGCTGCGTACCCCCGCCGGTTCGATCCTCTGAGGCCCTATAAATAGAGGGGCATACCCCCATTTGCAAGGGACGCTTCCGAGCCCACAAGTAGAGGCCAGACGCCTGCAAACCACTTCAGCTGGTCCGTGCGTGAGCTTACATAGGCCGCACGTGTCGGGAAAGGTCTTCGACACCCGTTGGCGCTTTGTCTCCGTGGCCGGGCCCTCCTGCGCTCGCCCACATAGAGACGCCACAGGTTGTTACAAGACCCCCGTTGGCCATGTTTAAGTCCTCCGGTGTCATAAAACGACACACGTCGAGGCACATGTGTAAATCCTCCGGTGTCATAAAGCGACACACGTCGAGGCCATGTTTAAGACCTCCGGTGTCATAAAACGACACACGTCGAGGCGCACGTTCAAGTCCTCCGGTGTCATAAAATGACATACGTCGAGGCCCCTGTCTAAGTCCTCCGGTGTCACAAAAGACACACGTAGAGGCAAGTTACCTTGTGGAGGCACAAACACCCCATTGGTAACACAAATGTACTCCTCACCATGTAAACGTCCGACGGAGGCACAAACACCCCGTCGTCGACGTCCATGTACATGACTTGTTGTATGCACGCCCAGTGGAGGTACAAAACCCCATTAAAGGCGTAAATGTAAATGTCATAAATACATGAGCATGCTTGAATAAAATTGTGGAAATTTGCTTGTCATCTGCCTTTTCTTCTTTAGATTTCGGCATACGGTCATTTAACAAACATTACGCATTCGAAGGTATTCGAGTGTTATACTCGATGTAAACGAAACATCGACTTCGGTCGGTGGGGAACGGTCCAGTACACGACCACTCCAATCGCCCTGAACGCGAGCGCACGCGGAAAAAATGAAATGTTCGAGGGTGCCGGGTCTTTACCCGGTACCCCTCGTAAAATAAATCTTTGTCTGTTTCTCGCAAACAGTCTGGCACGCCCAAAATTCATTTCGAAGATAAAAGAAATGAGAAAGAAATAGAAAATATAGAAAAAAAAAAAAGGGAAAATATTCCGCGTTCCAACAGTGGGGAAGGGTGTAGCACTCCGGAAAAGACTTAGTGAATTAAAATTTAGAAATAAATGGAAAGTGGCAACTTCCATACTATCGAAACAGTGAAAACATATAATGTGACATCAACCATCGATTACCTTGTTATATAGCAATCAATATAGCTCCTGAACACAAAATGATGGAGGCCTTGTCCTCCCATTGTGGCAGGACTATCTGGAGACTTAAATATGGGAAAGATTTAAATAGTTGTGCTTGGAAATTACCCTTAGGCGCGCCACTCTAAGAGTTGACAAAGGCATGGCCCAGGCATGGTGGGTCTATCCTTTCCAAATAAAAAACCAGAACAAGTACGACAGATTTTGACTATCTGTCCTTTTTGCAGGCCAAGTCAAGGTTAGGTACAGCAGGGTATGGTTTGGACTTGGCCTAGATATGGCTAGCTTGAACTTTATGTCCTCTCTTGTCCCTTTTGGGGGAATAAAGATAGGGTCCTAAAGGGGACCAAAGACCGCTTAAATAAGCCACACAGCCCTTCTTGGCCGAACTTTATGCCCTTCCTCAAGGAGGAACCTTGGAGCTTGAGAACCCCTTCTGCCCTTTCTTAAAAGTATCTGTTAAAGGAGCTTGGAAGTTCTTCATCCTTAGACCACCGCCTCAACCTGTTGGAGCTGGACTTCAAAGAGATCTTCTGCCTCTAAGCCTTGCATCAGACGATAGGAGTGGAGTTGAAAGAGCAACCCAAAAAGGTAGGTTTTCTCGAGCTAAATCTAAATCTTGCACATGCCTACGGAGAAATCATCGAGTATAGTTCCACATGCATCTGTTTTCCCCAAGTTTTATTGAGTGTGCCTAGAGTTTTGAGGGTTTTCCCGAAGTCAAGCATGTCCAAGGCGGCTTATGTTCATGTTGTTTCTCACACCTCTCGAGGCCCAACCCTGTGAAACCAAAACCATAGTTCCCTTCTGCTCCTTGTACTCAACCAATTCCATGATCATAGTTTCCTTCCGAGAACCCTAGATGTTGAGATAAGTGTTTTCCAAGAGTCGTGCAATACTGAGGCTTCATGTGCTCTTCTGGTGTTGCATACAAACCCAGGGCCAGATTGGGTCAAACCAAAACTATGGATCTCTTCTACTTGTTGTCCTCTACACCTTTCATGTTCAGAGTTTTGCCCAAAGATCCCTATATTCCGAGTTATAAGCCCGTTCATATAAGGTTGTAGTATTCTCTGAGTTTTGAATATCGGAAATCGATCTCATACTGATTCGGGTCGTAACCGATCCCACATCGCCTCCTGTTGGAATCGTTCTGACATCGACTTCGTGTTGGAATCGATCTCACACCGATTCGGGTCGTAACCGATCCCACTTCGCCTTCTGTTGGACTCGTTCTGACATCGACTTCATGTTGGAATCGATCTCACACCGATTCGGATCGTAATCGATCCCACATCGACTCTTGTTGGAAATCGTTCTGACGACTCCTGTTGGAAATCGTTCTGACATCGACTCCTGTTGGAAATCGTTCTCACATCGATTTTCTCATAACGACTTGCCATAGCATCGATTTGTTCTTACATCGATTTCCTCTCATAACGACTTGCCCTCGCATTGATTTGTTCACACATCGATTTGCTCTTATAACGACTTGCCCTTGCATCGATTTGTTCACACATCGGTTATGAGAGCCCCTCGCATCGATTTGTTCACACATCGATCTGCTCTCATAACGACTTGCCCTCGCATCGATTTGTTCTCACATGGACTTGCTCTAACAACAACTTGCTCCCACATCGCTTTGTTCCACATCGACTCTAGTTAGAATCATCTCCACATCGACTTTGGTTGTACCAAAACCTGTTTTACTCTGTCTAGAGTGCATGCTAGGGCTATGATATGTCTGTACAAGTCTGTCTAGTGGCTTAAAAACCTGTTAACCCATGAAAAAGCCTTAACAACACGAAAGTTATTCTATCTTACCCTTAAATGACCTGATCTATTCTTGTAAACTATGGATTGATCATCTTGATGTTTTAGCTTGTTAAAGTGAAAGGATTACCTTAAAATACTGCAAATCATGTCAAGATAGGCGCATGTTTTCATACCATGTCATCATGTCATTTCCTCTCTTATTTTGTTCTCATAAGCATGATTTTTTCCTCGTCTTAAGCCATTAACATCAAGAGTTAACTAAAGCAAATCCTACTGTTATGCTGTCAAGATTATCTCTGATTATCATTATCTTGAAATCATGTTCGCATGACCTGTTATTTCCTTGACATCATCATCATCATGAACATGATATTACCAGTGAATACTCCTTGAAACTCTTATTGGCCATGAATGACTGTGGGTATCTACATTTGAAAAATAGTGAGATGCGGATCAAGCACGGAGAGTGTCCAAGGGCTCCAGTCTAGCCCCAATGATGGAGAGTCATAAACATACTGTTAACCATGGGGTATGATGATTACTGGCGTTGCATCTGCGCTGGGAGTATTTGTGTGTCGAATGTTAGATACAAAACCACATACATGTGTCTTGATGTGCCTTTCAAGGTGGATCTTTCCTTGGTGTACACTAGTGTCTACATGCCTGATTAGTGTTATGTGAATCATGCTCGTACTTGCTTGCTTGCTTGCTTGATATGGCCATTTTGCACTTTTCGCAATTATTGTTATCTTGCTTCTTGGAAATATAATGACATCAAGTTGATATCTTGCGTGCTTGTGCCCAGTGATATATTACTAGTTGTTGGAACGCGGATATTTTCTTTCTTTTTTTTTTGTTCGATCCATCCCTCTCGTCTTCGAGATGGATCTCTTTGCGTGGGCGTGCCAGACTGTTTGCGAGAAACAGACAAAGATTATTTTATGAGGAGTATTGGGTGCGAACCCTGATACCCTCGAATTTATTTTCCGCGTGCGCTCGCGTTCAGGGCGATTGGAGTGGTCGTGTACTGGACCGTTCCCCACCGACCGAAGTCGATGTTTCATTTACATCGAGTATAACACTCGAATACCTTCGAATGCGTAATGTTTGTTAAAAGACCGTATGCCGAAATTTAAAGAAGAAAAGGCAGATGACAAATGAATTTCCACAATTTTATTCAAGCATGCTCATGTCATTTATATTTATGACATGACGTTTACATTTACATGTACGCCTTTAGTGGGGTTTTGTACCTCCACTGGGCGTGTATGTAACAAGCCAAGTACATGGACGTCGACGACAGGGTGTATGTGCCTCCGTCGGACGTTTACACGATGGTGGGTACATATGTGTTACCAGTGGGGTGTTTGTGCCTCCATAGGTTAACATGCCTCACGTGTGTCTTTTTACGACACCGGAGGACTTAAACACATGCGCCTCGACGTGCGTCGTTTTATGACGCCGGAGGACTTAAGTATATGCCTCGACGTGTGTCGTTTTATGACGCCGGAGGACTTAAGTATAGTGCCGAGAGTCATGTGACAACCGGTGGTGGTGTCCCTACGGACGTGGCGCAATGCAGCCCGAACGCCGAGGACGGAATACCAACGGGTGTCGGCACGTGCGGCCTATTTAAGCTCACGCACGGATCACGCTCAGACGGACTCGGGAGCTTGGGCCGAAGATGGCGCGTTTAGGCCGATTCGGCGTCCGGTGTCTGCTCGTCGGGGGCCTGTTCGAAGCTCCTGTTCGAAGCCCCTGTGGCGAATGGGGGTATGCCCCCCTATTTATAGGATTTGAGGGGGGCATACCGGCGGGGGTACCCTCCCCGGCGGAGGTCTCCGGGCGCGAGCGTCGAGGCAGGGGCGCGAACCGGCGGGGATGTCCGAGAGAGAGAGAACTGGCGGAGGGGGGTCGCCAGTCAGGTACCTGACCGGCGCCCCTCTTGGCTAGCAGAGGGGGCCGCCAGTCAGGGACCTGACCGGCGGCCCTCCCTGCTGCGCAGGGGGCCGAACCGGCGCCCCCCCTTGCGCGGGGCAGGGGGCCGAACCGGCGGCCCCCCCCTGCGCGGGGCAGGGGGCCGAACCGGCGCCCCTGGCCCGCGGGGCCCGCGGGGGGTCGAACCGGCGGCCCCCCCTGCGCGGGGCAGGGGGCCGACCCGGCGCCCCTGGCCCGCGGGGCCCGCGGGGGGTCGAACCGGCGGCCCCCCCCCCTGCTCGCGGGGCCCGCGGGGGGCTAACCGGCGCCCCCCCCTGCATGCGGGGGCCGAACCGGCGCCCCCCTTGGGGGGTCGAACCGGCGGCCCCCTCACTGGCGAGGGGGGTGACCGGCGGCCCCCCTTGGGGCCTCTCTGGCCCACCACCTATTTAAGGGTGGGGCTCACTCCATTCCCCGTCTTTCCCGTGATCTCCGGGAGGAAATTGGGGAGAGAGCTCTGTGGGCCTCCCTTGGTTGTCGGTCGACGCCCGCGGACGTGCGCACGTGCACCGTTCGCGCTTCTTCGGCCGTTCCACGTGCATTTGTCCTCGTTTTTGAGGGACACGTGCATTTGATCGCTCGGAACTCATCGGCTTCGGGCGCGACTCCGCACTCCGCCTCGGACGTGGATTTCTTGACATCCAGGGTACGTACTCTTCGCCGACGAAAACTCCTCGGGCTTCTCGCTTCCGGGTCGCCGTGGTTTAGCGCGGATACTCGGACTTGTTGGTTTCCGACGTCCGAGCGGGGATCGGGAGTTTATTCCCGATTCTCTTAGGGCGTATCCGTCGCCCGGGGTTTGTTTAGGTCCCGATATTTTTCGGGTTCAACAAATGCCCCCCACGGGATACCCGTCGGAGGCGAAGACGACGGCGGGTATCCCGTGGCGCCTCCGAGATGGATTCCTTTCCCCTCACGGTTGCTCTTCCCCGTCCTTTCTGCAACGTTCTTTCGTCTGACGGTCGCACTATTTATTTAACAGGGTCAGCTATGCCTCGCAAGGGCCGTGACAAGAGGGGCCAGGGCGGCAAGGCGCCGCGTCGTACGGAGAACGACGTCGAACGGACGGACGATCCTATGCCGAGCTTTACTTTAACTCCGGTCCGGGTGGAAGACCTGGACCGTCTCGAGAGCGGTGTTGGGCCGTGCGTCCGTGGTCCGCTGGAGGAGCCCTCGCCCGCCGAGGGCGCAGTGGATGTGAGTCGGATAGACCATAGCGGCTTGATCTACCGCTATCGGCGGGGAGCTGGCTACCCGAAGCATTTCCCATTGGACGAGCACCTCTTCCCGTTCGTCCAGCGTTTCGTGCCAGCCAACTGGGACGGTCCCATCGACCTCCTTGCTATTGAACGGGCTCAGCTGGAGCGGGCGATCCTGGCCGGTCGCGACAGCATGATGGGGACCTGCAGCTCGCATCACCCCAGCTTTCCCCTGGACCATGAGGCGCAGGCACACTTCCCCAGTACGGCTTTGCTGGGATTGTTTGCGCCCGAGCCGGCTCGCCGTGTGATGGAGCTGCAACTTTCCCAAGGTCTGTGGGAGGTGCAGGGGCTCCCCAAGACCGGCGTCACCTTCACCGGGCACGCTCTGCCACCCTCGGGCCGTGACTTTGTGCGGGATGGCTATGACCGGTCGTGCTTTCTAGACCGGATCTTGGGCGGAGGGGCCGCCAGTTGGTACGACCGGTGGTCAGTCGCTTCGTCGCACCGGTTCCGCTTTGGCGCAACAGAGTGGTTAATGGGCATTTTGTACCATTACCACAAGATGCTCGAGCGGGTAGGTCTTCTTGAAGCGGTTGTCGCCGCTCTCCACAGCTACCCTTGCAATGCTGGACTCCTGCAGGCCTTGGCGGAAAGGTTTAACCGGAGGTTTAACACCTTCGGCACTGCAGAGGGGGAGACCAGTCTTGACCTGTGGGCTCTGCACAGGATTTCCGGCCTTCCGATCTCCGGGCAGTTCTATGAGGAGGTTTGCTTGAGCGACCTGGACAGAGATCGGACCTCCGGTGCTGGCTCTTACTTCCTCTCCCACAGCTTTCGGTACCTGGTGCGGGTCTGGCGCGACTTAGCCAGGTGCGGGAGGAGCGACTGTCCCAGTGCTTCGAAAGGGACAGTGCGGGTTAGCTGTGACGCCTGGATCCGCTTTTTCTACAGCGGGCCCTTTTGCTTCTTCAAGGAATTCGCCGGCGACAACTATGACCCCGTAGCTTATTTGCAGCTGAGAGTGCACCTCGATGACGATGCCCGGTATCTTTACGCGCCTCGGGGTGTTAACTGGAACCCGAGGCGGCTCCCGGACCGCACCCATCTAGCGGCCTATCTTGTCTACTGGCTGTGCACTTTTGCCCTCCCATTCGGGGAGGAGGGAAATATTAGGCCGGAGGCTATTTACCCGGCCTGCATCTTGGCCAGTGGCGTTCAGTTGGCCTTGGCTCCGGCGGCTCTGGCCAACATCTTCCGGGGTTTGGGCGAGCTTACTTCGAGCCCTTCCCTCGCGACAAGAGTGTCACCTTGGCGACGCACTATCTGGGCGCCTGGGCCGGTCTTCTGCTGCCGGAGCTATGTTACAACATTAGTCTGGAGCGCCCCTCTCTGCCCCTCATTTTCATGTTCCGGAATCGGTCGGAACGAGAGCAGTCGAAGCAGTTGAGGGAGGCGCGCCGACGACTTTCCTTTGTACCGGCGGGCGGGCAGCCGGGGCTTGACCTCGCTTGTTGCTCGCTTGGTTTCAGGCCTTGGGTGGAAGAGGGCCAGGGGGGTCGTGTTTACCGCCTCCCCCACCATGCTGCGCCGGTTGCTAGGCTACGCAAGGACTGGCTTTGCTGCGTTCGCCCCAGCGTCTTGCTCTTCCGCAAGGGGAGCTTCCTCTTCATGGAGCCGTACTTTCCGCACCGCTTTGCTCGGAACCTCGGGTACGACCAGGACGTTCCGCCGAATGCCGATTTCATGCTGGCGACTCGGGCATATAAGGGCCCGGACCGTCACCTGGTGGCCTGCAGCTGGTGGTGTTATTTTCTCAGGCGAGACCCAGCTCCAGACTTCTTCATCCCCGAGTTGCAGTACGAGGGGCGAGTGAGCATTTTGTATGCTCGATGGTGGTCCCGGCACGGCCAGGCATTTCGGGAGCGCGCCGACGATATCAAGAAGGCGGAGAGGGACTACTTGTCCCGGGCGGGCGCCCTTATTTCCACGATCGCGCCGACGTTCTTACAGAGGGAGTTCGCCGACATAGCCCAGAAGGTGACGACTGTGGGTCGCCGCAGGGCCGTGGCACAGGCGCTAGCACGGCGGACAGCGAGGCTTCCGCGGGGGCTTTGAAGCCTTTGTCGCGTCCGGAGAGCAGTTCGGCAGCTCCCAGGGTTCGCGGGGAATCGCCACTCGTCTACTTTTGGTGGCGTCACTTTCTGTTGGACTGCGGGTATCCCGTGGACGCGCCGCTCACCAGTCCCCTCCTCCCGAGCGTGACGCGGGTTTGGGAGCAACACCTTCAGCATTCCATCATCCGTGTTGGGCCGAGGGAGTACGTCAGCTGGATCGAGAGCGGCACCACTCTGCAGCATTTCTGGGATGCGATTGCCGAGGCAGGCAAAGCCGTGAAGGTCTCCTTCGACCAAGTGGTGCTTCGGCCGACGTTTTGTGTGGCCCCTGACGGTACGTTGCCTCCCTCATTTGTGAGCTCGGCCCGCATCTCCTTGGACTTGTTGTTGCTGATTTGGGTCCCCCCCCCCTTTTTTTCTTTGTTGGCCTGGGCAGAGAGCTTCATCCCCGAGAAGGACTTGCCGAAGCGCGACGCCCCGTCGGCCCGGAAGAGGCGTGCGAGCGGGGAGGCCGGTCCTTCGCAACCGGCGGCCCGAGGGAGGACCCCCGAGCCTTCTTCTTCGGCCGTGGCCGGTGGGTTTCCGCATCCCCTGTTTACCTCCTTCCCCGCTTTGCTTTATTTCTTTGGGCGAGGGATTTTACGCGCCCTCTTTTCTTCTTGCACAGGTGCCTCGGCCTCTGGGGGCGACGAATTGGCGGAGGATACTCCGCGGGAGGATGTGGATTACAATCCCACGTTCGACGGGACGCCTTCTCCTGAGGGGGTAGGCATTCCCCTGGTAGCTTCCACCGAGCCAGGTAGGACGCGTGCCATCTTCTTAAATCGGCGTTACCCACCCCCTTTTTTTTGCTCGGCCAGCATGGCACCCACACGTAGCTTACAAGTCTTTTCTTTCGTTTGTTTCCTCGCAGGGTACATTCCGGTGGAAGCTGCTGCCGCGGAGGGTGTTGAGCCCCTGGCGGGGATTGCGCCGATTGGAGATGCAGCATCCTCGTTGCAGGCCATACATGACCTGTTACTGTTCGGGTCAGAGGTGGAGTTACCCGGCTTTTCTGACTTTGCCCCAGGCATACTCGAGGGAGGTGGTCGGATGCAACCCCTTCATAGTGCGAGTAAGTGAGCCTTATTTTTTTTTTGTAAACCCACTTCTGCGCCCTTCTACTTTGCTTGTTTATGCAGCGAATGACTTCCGCTTTTTCTGCATTTCAGTGGCGGCCACCTCCGCGGCCGTGCTTCCCGCCGTCTCTCCGCCGGAAGAGGGTGAGGTTGCCCGAGGGGTAGCCGGGGACGCTGACGGTGGGTATTTCTTCCACAGTAGCGAGCCCTCCCTTTCTATTTCTTCAGCCCGGCGCGTGGCGGGACGAAAGGGGAAGCGAATGCCCTTGTGCTTACTGCTTGACTCCCCCTTTCTTGCAGATGGCGCCGAAATGGCAGCGGAGATGCTGGGGTTGAGCCCTCCGGAGGCTGTTCTTCCACCCGCAGTGGGTGTCCCGCGTCCCGTGGAGGGCCGGGGTGACGCTCCTTTGCCATCCGACACGCGGGGTAAGTGATCAGGGCCCCGAGCCTCTCATGTTCTTGGGCCCTCATTTTTCCTTATTTGTTACGGCTGCGCCGCGTCCCTTCTGACCTTTTACCCGTTTTTCTTGTGCAGCGGTCGTCGGCAGCTTACCTCCTGCGTCTTCGAGCGGGGCACCGCTTGGGAGGCCCTCCCCATTCCCGGGGCATGGCATTTCTTGGCCTGACGCTATACAGAGGAGCCGGGCGCACGGGTCCGGGGGATGCTCAACTTCTATATATCGTCGGCGCGGGCTGTCATGGAGGAGAGCAGCCCCCATCCATTGACGCGGTGCGGGATTTTCTGGAGAGGAGTACGGTCTCCTACCATCTGATGGGCTGCCCCCGAGACCCTTGGATGGCCGCCGTGGACGCCCTCTGGAGTGAGGTGGGGCAGAGGCACGAGGAGGCCGCTCGCCACAGGGCCCAAGAGCTCGCTGCGGAGGTTGCCTTGGCGGAGCAGAGGTATGAGGCTCTTTGCTCGCGACGAGGGGGCGCGGTCAGTCGTGCCGAGTCTTCGAGTGCCCGCCACGCCAGTTGTCATGCGGAGATTGTCGCCCTCCGACGGACGCTTGAGGAGGTCTCATCGCGCATTGCTGAGCGCGAGGCCGCGTCTCTTGTGCTGGCCGAGGAAGCGGCAACGGCCAATGCGGAGGTGGACGCCGTGGAGCGGGAATGCGCGGAATCCAGGGCCGCACTCTCAGCTCTCCAGGCCAGTTTGGCGGACCTTCGGGGAGAAGGGGCTTTGTAGCTTTTCTCCTTCTTCTTCCCCCTCTTTTTGCTCGTAGCCGATGTATATATTTCACCAGCTACCCCGAGGGCTTGTCTCGGGCACCTTTGCCTTTTGGTCGAATGACAAACTTCACGTTGGCGTCAATGCTTTTCTTTAACATTATCGCAACTTCCGTCTGCATTCAGGTGATCTCTCAAGGGTTCCACTTGGGACTCCTTCTTTTGGACGCCGTATTTCTTGGCCTAACTTGTCCTGCGCTCTACCCAGTTTCTCGGACCGGTGAGCTTGAGTGATGTCTTTTGGACGTTGCATTTCTGGCATTCCTCCAGATCTGTTGCAACATTTCGGGTGCGGGGCTGGCCTTCTCGGGGCTTTGTCCGGCAACTTCTTCCTTTGGGCGCCGTATTTCTTGGCTTAACTTGTCCTGCGCTCTACCCAGTTTCTCGGACCGGTGAGCGCGAGTGATGTCTCTCGGACGTTGCATTTCTGGCATTCCTCCAGATCTGTTGCAACATTTCGGGTGCGGGGGTTGGCCTTCTCGGGGCTTTGTCCGGCAACCCAGCTTTGATTCGATGATGATCTCTTTTTTTTTACTTCTCTTTTTTTTTATATTACCATCCCAAGCGCCCTTCCGGGTTTTCACCGGGGATGGCCCCCCTTTAGCTTTTTCCAACGCGCCCTTTCGGGTTTTCACGTTGAGGGGTTATCCCTTTTTGCCTGAGGCGCCCTTTCGGGTTTTCACCCCAGCTGGATTTGAGGCCTTTTTGCCCTTGAACATCCCTTTTTGGAGGACGATCAAGTCTGCCGGGACATCTCTATTTTTAGTCCCTTTTCTTTTTCTCTCTTTTTTTTTTTTGATGGGTCCAAGGCCGGACCCCGGGGCAATTGATCGCGGGATCTGCCCTCTGGATTTAGCCTACCACTGCGGTTTGCTGGCTAAAGGGCTTTGGTTAGCCTGCCGCTTGGGGTTTGCTGGCTAAGGGTTTAGGGTTAGCCTACCTTCTCGGGGTTTGCTGGCTAAGGGTTTCTAGGTTTGACCGACCGCGGAGGTTTGTTGGTCAAGGAGGGATAGCCTACCTTCTTGGGGTTTGCTGGCTAAGGCTTTTAGGTTTGACCGACCGCGGAGGTTTGTTGGTCAAAGAGGGATAGCCTACCTTCTTGGGGTTTGCTGGCTAAGGTTTAGGGTTAGCCTACCTTCTTGGGGTTTGCTGGCTAAGGGGAAATGGCTTGATCCACCATTTCGGTTTACCTACCAATCAGAATAGGGGCACAACCTAGCATTTGTTTACTGGCTGCGCGAAAGTGCCTTGGTAAGTGACGATTTGATTTTGATTGATTTTTTTTTGATTTTGATTTTTGATTTTTTTTTTTTTCACATTACTGACTCCTGCGCCCTTTCGGGTTTTCACAGAAGCCAGCCCCCTCTAGCTTTTCCCAACGCGCCCCCTTCGGGTTTTCACGTTGAGGGGTTATCCATTTTTGCCTGAGGCGCCCTTTCGGGTTTTCACCTCAGCTGGATTTTAGGCATTTTTACCCTCGGACACCCCTTTTGGGGAGTGGCCGAGTCCGCCGGGACATCTCTATTTTTAATCCCTTTTTCTTTCCTTCTTCTTTCCCTTTTTTTTTTTTGCAGTTGGTGTCCGAAGCAAGGTTGCAGAACCTTGGCTAGAGGATTCACCGTTTGGCTTTAGCCCACCATTATGATTAGTGGGCCTAAGACGGCGCAGCCTACCGAGGAGGTTTACTGGCTGCGGGGGCATTGCTTAGCCGACCTTTTTGGGGGCTTATTGGCTAAAGGGCTTGACTTGATCGACCTGGACGGTTTGCTGGCCGAGGAGGGGTTTTTTTAGCTGACCTTCTGGGGGTTTATTGGCTAAGGAATTTGACTTGGCCGACCTGGATGGTTTGCTGACCAAGAAGGAGTTTTAGCCGACCTTCTGGGGGTTTGTTGGCTAAAGGGTTTGACTTGGTCGACCTGGACGGTTTGCTGACCAAGAAGGAGCTTTAGCCGACCTTCTGGGGGTTTGTTGGCTAAGGAATTTGACTTGGCCGACCTGGACGGTTTGCTGACCAAGAAGGAGTTTTAGCCGACCTTCTGGGGGTTTGTTGGCTAAGGAATTTGACCTGGTCGACCTGGACGGTTTGCTGACCAAGAAGGAATTTTAGCCGACCTTCTGGGGGTTTGTTGGCTAAAGGGTTTGACTTGGTCGACCTGGACGGTTTGCTGACCAAGAAGGAGTTTTAGCCGACCTTCTGGGGGTTTGTTGGCTAAAGGGTTTGACTTGGTCGACCTGGACGGTTTGCTGACCAAGAAGAGTTTTAGCCGACCTTCTGGGGGTTTGTTGGCTAAGGGTTTGACTTGGTCGACCTGGACGGTTTGCTGACCAAGGAGGGGTTTTTTAGCCGACCTTCTGGGGGTTTATTGGCTAAAGGATTGACTTGGTCGACCAGGATGGTTTGCTGACCAAGAAGGAGTTTTAGCCGACCTTCTGGGGGTTTGTTGGCTAAAGGGTTTGACTTGGTCGACCTGGACGGTTTGCTGACCAAGAAGGAGTTTTAACCGACCTTCTGGGGGTTTATTGGCTAAGGGAGTGACTTGGTCGACCTGGACGGTTTGCTGACCAAGGAGGGTTTTTTAGCCGACCTTCTGGGGGTTTATTGGCTAAAGGATTTGGCTTGGCTGACCGGGATGGTTTGTTAGCCAAGAAGGGAGTTTTAGCCGACCTTCTGGGGGTTTGTTGGCTAAGGAATTTCAGGGGACTGTTGCCCTAAGAATTCATGCTCAGGGGCAAAGTACATTTTGAGATGCTTGCCATTTAGTGGTGGAAAGGGGCGATCGCCGGCGTGTGTTGCTAGCGTGTATCCCCCGCCTTCATATACTCCAGTGACCACGTACGGTCCGCGCCAGTTTGGCTGGAGTTTGCCACTTGATTTGCCTGCCATGACTTCTCTTTGCTTGACCATGACGAGGTCACCTTTCTTGAAGACACGAGGCCTGACTAGCTTGTCGTAAGCTCGGGTCATGCGGGCTTGATAGGCTTGGAGATGTTTGTATGCTTCCAACCTTTGGCCCTCTAGGTCGGACAATTCCTCCAACCTTCTTTCAATTTCTTGTCGCTCCTCGGGTTGGAGACCGGTATAGACGGCTACCCTGTAGGATGACATTTCAATCTCGATGGGGAGCATAGCTTCAGCCCCATACACCAGAGAGAAGGGAGAACACCCCGTAGGGGTCTTGTAGACCGTTCGGTATGCCCAGAGGGCTTCGTGCACCTTCTCCCCCCAATCGCGTTTGCGGTTGCCGACTATCTTGGCGAGCAATTTGCAAAGGGTCTTGTTGAATGCTTCCGCCAGACCATTGGCTTGAGGGTTGTATACCGTTGACGTCCTCCAGTCTATTTGGAATTTGGCCGCCAACGCATATATCGTTTTGTTTCTGAAGGGCGTACCGTTATCTGATACGATCCGATGAGGGGTGCCGAACCTGTAAATCAGGTGTTGCTTGACAAATTTGGCAACGGCTACCCCGGTTACTTCCCGGAGAGGGATTGCTTCTGCCCATCGGGAGAAATAGTCGGTGGCTGCCAGGATAAACTTGTGGCCGCCGGAGGATGGTGGGAATGGTCCCACAACATCCATTCCCCATTCGGCGAAGGGCCATGTGGGGGCAGTTGGATGTAATTCGCTCGGCGGCTTTCTTGGCACCGAACTGAAGACCTGGCATTGGTGACATGCACGAGCGTACTGGACGCAATCTGCGTACATAGTCGGCCAGAAGAAGCCTTTTAGCTTGATGTTGATTTTCATCTTGTCTCCCGCTTGATGAGCTCCGCACAGTCCAGAGTGGACTTCGTGCATGATGACTTTGGCTTCTTTAGGGGAGAGACATCGGAGGAGGACAGACTTGTCTTTTTCATGGACAAGCCGATATAGTTGATCCCCGATTATTTGATACGACGCGGCCCGTCGCAGAAGTTGGACTCGTTCGGCCCGATCTGGGGGTAGCCAACCGTTCTTTATCTGGATGATCGGCTGACGCCAGTCTTCTTCTTGGCTGGCTTCCTCTTCAAGGGCGTTGACCTCTGCATTTTCTGGGTCGGAGTCGTCCTCAAGGACACTGGGCATCAGTCTCCTGTGTCGGACAGTTATGCCCAACTCCCCTTCGGGAGGAAGCTTTAGGGCGGACGCCAGTTTGGCTAGCGCATCCGCCTGAGAGTTTTGCCCTCTAGGGACATGTCCGATTTCGAACAAGCAGAATCTTCACGGAGCTTCATTACTTTGGCATGATAGGGGATCAGTTCCTTTTTCGAACTTCGTAATCTCCCAGCACTTGACGGATGACCAACTGTGAGTCTCCGTAGACTTTTATGCACTTGATGCCCATTTCGGCAGCCAGTTGAAGTCCCACGATCAGCGCTTCATATTCAGCTTGATTGTTGGTCAATGGCTTCATGAGGGCACATGAGTTGTGCAGTATTCCCCCTTGTGGAGTCACCAGGACAATGCCCGCTCCGGAGGTATAAGACGTGGTGCCGTCAGTTTGCTTGAGCACCCGGGAAGCGCCATCAAAGTAGAGTTCCCAGTGTGGTAACTCTATGGCGAGAGTGTTCCCACTTTCTTGAATGGGGGCTTCTTTTTGTTGGGTCCCCTCCCCGTGAGGGGATGAGAGCGTTTCCTCCTCCGGAAGCTTGAATTCGAGGGGAGAGCCGGCTGGGAGCGGATGCGCCGCCAGGAACTCCGCCATACCTTGCCCTTTGATTGCTTTTCTCGGGACGAAGGTGATATCGAACTCCATGAGGAGAAGAGCCCATTTTCCCATCCTTCCCGACAGCACAGGTTGGGTGAGGAGCGCTTTTAGCGGGTCTATCCTCGAGATGAGGCTGACTTGATGGGCTAGCAGATAGTGCCGTAATTTCTTGACGGCAAATATCAATGCCAGGCACACTTTCTCCACTGGGGGATATCGGTGCTCCGGACCCACGAGCATCCTGCTGAGGTAGTAGAGCGGTTGCTCTTTGCCTTCCTCATTTGTTTGTGCCAGGAGCGCTCCCAGCGACGTTTCCATGGCCGCGATGTAGAGGATGAGCGGCTTATCTTTCACCGGGGCTCCCAAGACGGGAGGAGTAAGGAGATACTCTTTGATTTCTTCAAAAGTATCTTGGCACTCTTGGTCCCAGACGAATGGGGCTCCTTTCTTCATCAATTTGCTGAAGGGGGCGCATCTGCCCGCAAGGTTGGAGATGAACCGCCTTATGTAGGCCAGCCTTCCCTGGAGAGATTTCAGCTCCGTTAAGGTTTTCGGTGGCGGCAACTCTCTGATAGCCTTGATTTTGACGGGATCAATTTCTATCCCGCGGTATTTGACAACAAAGCCGAGGAATTTGCCGCTTGATACGCCGAAGGCGCACTTCATCGGGTTCATCTTCAGTTGATGTTGGCGAAGCCTTTCGAAGACCTGGCGTAAGTCGCCTAGGTGATCTTCCCGCCTTTTGGTCTTGACGACCAGATCATCAACGTAGCACTCAACCGAGTCGTGGAGCATTTCTCCGAAGATCTTGGTCATGGCTCGTTGATAGGTGGCTCCGGCGTTCTTCAGGCCGAAGGGCATTCTTTTATAGTTGTAGATCCCTTTGGGGGACCTAAAGGCGGTATGACCCTTATCCTTGGGTGCCATGCGGATTTGATTGTAGCCTGACGACCCGTCCATGAAGGAGAGCGCTTCATGCCCTGTGGTCATGTCGATCATAGTTTCGGTGATCGGGACCGGAAAATCATCCTTCGGGCAAGCTTTGTTCAAGTCTCTGTAGTCGATACAGATTCGGACTTCGCCGTTCTTTTTCTTGACCGGCACTATGTTGGCTAGCCACGTTGGATAGATGCATGGCTCGGTGAAATCGACTTGAAGAAGCCTGTCCACCTCGGCATTTACTTTCAGCTCCAGCTCGTGGCGCATACGCCGTTGGGCCTGCTTGACCGGCTTCGCTGCGGGGAGTATGGACAACTCATGCTCAGCCACGGAGGGGTCCAGGCCTGGCATTTCTTTATATGTCCACGCGAAACAGTCTTTGAATTCCAGCAAGAGTTGCCGGTATGACTGTCTTTCTTCCTCGTTCAAAAGGGCGCTGACGAAGATTGGTCGGGGCTCTTCTGGTTCCCCGAGGTCGAGTTCGACCAGTTCGTCGACCGTAGCTTGTCCTCCGTCTTCGAGTTCACGGGGTGCTGGCTGCAGGTCGATGAAATCCTTTTCTTCATCGGAGTCAGCAACGTGGACGTCATAATATCTGAAGCCTTCTTCTGTGATCGGCCAGAAATGACTTCCTTCGCTTTGAGGTGCTTCTTGGCACGACGTCCCATTTGATGGGACGAGGGCGGCCTCCCCCTGCTGCGGCTTTGTAGCGGGGGTAGGAGATTGCCCCCGGGAGAGCACTGGTCAGGTGAGGGCGCGAGCCCAACGGTGTTGACCGTATGGTAGGCCTCGCATTGTGCCTCCCGACCATAGCCCAACCCCCGAGTGTCTTTTGCACAAAAGGGAGGTTGCCCTCGGAGTTGCTTCGGGTACCACAGCTGATGGAAGTACTCCCGTCGCGAGGGGTCTTGCATTTGTGCAATCTTCTGCCTTCGGCACAATTTCTTGATGTGCTCGGGCATGTCGTCCATTTCTTGAACGGGCTCTGGGGCGACTTGAGTCGCTTGGCTCCAGCCGAAGTCGTCTTCGAGGGGCCCATATGGAAGCGGGTCTCCTTTGTAGAAGAGGATCGGCTTCGGCGTCTCGCCTTCTTCGAGACTGTCGGTTCTGTAATGGGTGACAACGAACGTCTTTAGTCGTTCCACCCATTGCTCCTCCCTATGGAAGGGCAGCTGCATGTACGCCGGCGGCAAGGAGATGCTTCGGTTGATGATCTCGCCGACGGCGTTTGCTTCATAGTTGATTTACGCCTTTCTGGGCAACTTGGCCCGGGCGTGGTGGATTCGGCGAGGCGACTGAGCCGGTGAGCTTCAAGGAGGTCTTTGTTGACCGTAAAGAGCTCTTCCTCGTCCCGATCTTGGCTTGCTTGGTTTGCGTCGGCATTTTGTTTTTCCTTGCCTTTTGACGCGGTGGTTGGCTTGCCGAGAGGCTCACCGAAGTATAGCTGAGCGTCCGCCAGGTTGCATTCATTTGGGCGGAACGGGGCTCGGTCGGCAAAGACCGTATGCTGCTCTCCTTCTTTGATGTATTTTATACATTGGTGGAGAGTCGAGGGGACGACCCGATTTTCATGGAGCCAGGGTCTTCCCAGGAGGGCTTTGTAAGACGTGTTTGCATTGATAATGTAAAACACGACCTTAGTGGTGAGGCCGTCCATGGCCAGCTGTACTTCCACCTTTCCCAAGGCGTTCTCAGAATTCTGGTTGAATCCAGCGATTCGGATGTCATTTACCCTCTGCAAGTAGGGCGTGAGATATAAAGACTTGAAGGTCTTCAGGGGCATGATGTTGATCGACGCCCCGGGGTCAACCAGGATCCGGTTGAGCTCATGCCCGTTGATTTTTCCTTGCATATACAACGGGCGGTTGTGGTATAGCGTTGGCAACAGCATGTCCTTGTCGGAGAAGGTCACCTCCGCCACCAGTGCTTCTAGGGCTTGCGCCTGGAGTTCGGTCACGTCAGCTTCGTAGACCTCGGGCTCTTGCAAGATTTTGACGAGCGCCGTTCTTAACTCTTTGCTCCAGGCAATGGCATCCCATATGGTGATGTTGGTCGGGAACCGCTTCATATGCTGTATGATCTTGCGGTCAGCCCGGGCACGGGTTTGATCCAATGGTGGGACAGTATCCTCCAAGGCCTTTATCGGTTGCCCGAATTGGTTGACCCGTCTTGCCACTGGCTGTTCGTCCGGCTTTTCTTCGAACAACGAGCCTAGGCCATCCTCCTCCGGGGCGGCAGTTTCTTCGTTGCCACTTCTGGGTGGAGTCGACCGGTCGGCCGAGACAGGAGTTTTCCGATTGAGAAACTTGCTGGGGATCGCCCATCCCCCATGCTCTTCGTCGTCGGACAGGGCGAAGGGGACTGGCTGGGCGCCCTCCGATCGGAGAGCCCACTAGCGATGTCCCGCTGCTCTTCTTCTTCCTCGTCAGATGGGTCGAAGATGAAGGAGTTCGCCCGCACCTCTATTTCCGGGGCGGGCTGAGGTTCTTCTCCTCGGAAGACAATAGTCTTGCCGAGGTCGGGCGAGCTAGTTTTCTTGCTGGGGGACGGGGAGGATTTCTTTCCTCGTCCACGGCCCTTTCCTTTGCCTCGGCTGCGGCGCCGATATGTTGCCACAAGGGGCGTAACGGCCGGTGATTGCAAGCTTGCAGGCGGCGGTATCGACACCATGTTGCACGAGAAGTCTTTCAGCATTTCTTCCAGCTTCTCGATAGTGATTTCATCTTCCTTATAGAAGATGGCCAGTTCTTCGGGCAGGGGCAGCTTCTCGCCTTCTTGAGCCCTTTGCAGCATTTGATGGAGCCAGCTTTTAAGCCTTGTTTTGCGCTCCATCTCTTCCCACGGGATGTATATGTCCAGAGGGACTCCCCAAGTAGGTTTAGAGGGGATATACTCCTCCAGATCATCAATGAGCTTTTGCAGCTTCTGGAGTGGAGTGAGCTTTGCTGGGGCTGCCGCGGCCTCCTCTCGCTCAGCTTGCTTCTTTAGGCGCCTCTTCATGTTCTTGCGCCGGTTCTTTTCTTGTTGCACTGCGCGCGCCATTTCGAGCGGCGTCAGCGGCTTGGCTTGCTCTGTCGCTTGAGGGGTGGTCTCCCGGTCAAGACGACCGTGCGACTTCCCCTCTTAGGGAATATTGACAGAGTGCGCATTCTGGACGCCACCGTCGTCCATCCAGTTTCATCTTGTTGATGCTGGAAAGTGGAGTCAATTGCCTGCTCGACTACCTCGGGCGGCAGTTGTTGGAACTCGGCCCAATAGGGGCTCGGTTCCGGGGCGGCTGGCTCTGTCACCGGCTTCTTGCCCCTGCAGTCTTTTTCTTGGCGCTTGAGTATTCGCGGAGGCGAGTCCTCGAAGCACTGCCCCTTGCTCTTATTTCCCGGAGCTTGCTCATGGGGAGGGGAGACTTGGTGTCGTCGAGACCCCTTCTTTCGCCGAGGAAGTTGTTGCTGGGCTTCTTCCCTGACCTCGGCTCGGACGTCGGATTACCTTCTGAGTCGATCTTCCCTTCTTGGATGAGGGACTTGACCCAGTCTCGGACAATCGGACACATATCCGTAGGGTGCAGCAGCATGGCATGGTATTTGCAATACATGGGGTGGTTTAACTCCCTCTCCGTGTATGTTGGTGGCGGCCTGTGCGCCTTTACACAGCCTTGCTGCAGGAGTCTTTCGAAGATCTCCCCGGTCTTTGCGGTCGCAAAGAGATTCGGTGAGACTCGCCACCCGGGATACCATAGGGCGGGGGCCTCGTCAGATGAGCCGCCTTCTATCATATCCGGGTCCTCTTGATTATATCTTAAGGTGGGCTGCTCTTTCAGGGATATGTTCCTGAATTGCTGCAGCAAGCTCGCGCCTTCAGCGTCAGCTGTGGACGACATCGGCGGTACGAGCCACCCTTGTTCATCAGCTTCGGGGGCTTGGAGGTTCTTGAAGCGCATATAGTCGCTTTCTTCCAATTCCCGCTGGGCTGCTTCCCTGGCTCTCATCAGACCATGGAATTGCCTTCCGGGTCGATTTTCCCCTTTTGGATGAGGGATTCGACCCAATCCCGGACATCGGGGCACCTGTCTGTAGGGTGCAGCAGCAAGGCGTGATATCGACAGTACATGGGGTGATTCAACTCCCTTTCAGTGTACGTCGGCGGCGGTGTATGAGCCATCACGACGCCTCGTTGTAGGAGCTTTTCGAAGATTTCCCCAACGTTTCCGGTCGCCAAGCGGCTGTGACGGGGAACTCTCCCTCCCGGGCACCACCAAGTAGAGGCTTCGCCTGATGAGCCGCCTTCTATCATATCCGGGTCCGGGAAGGTGAAGGCCACCGGTGTATAAATTTCCGGCGGGTCGATGACGTTGACTGTATGCGTGACAACGTCAGCTGAATGGTCCGTCCACTCGCGGATGTGAGGCTGCGGCGGGTTGACCCGGGAGTTGCCCAAGTCAATAATCCCTTGGTTGACCCATGCTTCAACCTTGTCTTTGAAGACGTGGCAGTCCTCCAAAGCGTGCCCTGCATCTTGATGGTATATGCAGTAGTTTGGCGGGACGCTTGTTGGCGGCTGGCAGCCCAATAGTCCTGCTCGCAAGCAGGTGCGGTAGAGTGCCAGCGTCCGATGTCGCGGGAAGGAGTACAATCTCCCGGCGATTTCGTCATCAGACGGATTTGAAGACTCCTCCGAGATCCACCCCCGCAGGGAGGGCGCGTCCGGGGCGCAGGTGTGCCCGCGGGCCCTTGGAGTCCTTGCTGGAGGGTTGTCAGGCTTTCTTGCATGGTCCTCAGGTACATCAGCGTTTGGCGCTGACCGTGCCGCAGCGACTGGACCTGTCTTTCCAGGTTTTGCACTGTCTCGGACCATGTCCTGCGCTCCGAGGCTGAGGGGTGATCCCCCTCCCATCCGTTGGTGGAATGAGCGTCCCAAGGATTTGCCTCGGGGTCTTCTGGCTCGGGAGGCGGCGCATTGACATGGATGACATTGGCCGACTGCCTCGATTGGTCCCAAGCATGGGGGATCGACCAGATGTTCATGCATGGTGATGAGGCGACTCTGGATCAGCTTCTGCACCTCGTTCTTGAAGACATAGCAGTCCTCGACGGAGTGCCCCAGCATGCGGTGGTAGAGACAGTAATTTGGTTCATCCACCCTATCCGCTTCATTTGGTCTTCTCAAGGCCGGAAGCTTGAGCAAGTCATTCTTCATGCACAGCTTGAAGAGCATCTTCGTATGGTCCCTTTTGAAGGAATACGGCGTGCTCATACGCTGTGGCAGCGAAGTTGGAGGCGGCTTTTCTTCCACCTTCTTGCTTGGAGCGCCGGAGGTCATGACCTTCTTCCCCTTGCTTTGCGGGGCGAAGTCCACAGCATTGGCTTCTCTGCCCACAGCGCGCTCCTTGCCCGGCTTAATTTTTGGGGGAGCTTGCATCGGGTTGTCGGCAAAGAACATTTCGATCTCCGCCACGACCGCGTTGAGCTGGTCGAAACCCTTGATGTTTGTTCCCAGCAGCTTTTCGCTTATTTGCGCCGCCAAGCCCCGTCGACAGATGGTTATGGCATCTTCTTGTGTCGGGGGGTTGTCGCACCTCATGCTGAAGTCACGCCACCGCTTGATGAAGTCGAGTGCCGTTTCTCCTTTTCTTTGCCTGAGGGAACACAGCTCTGCGAGCGACACCTTTCTCTCGGCCGTCTGGAAACGGTCGATGAACTTCTTTTGGAGGTCGGCCCAATCGACAATGGAGTTGGGCCTCAGCCTGGAGTACCACTGGAAGGCGGTGCCTGTCAGGGACGTTGCGAAGTAGCGGAGGAGGTAGGATTCGTCAAATGCCAACTCTCCCATGGCCGTTATATAGTAGGCCAGGTGCTCATTCGGTGAGCCTTGTCCGTCGAACTTCTGCAACTTCGGCGCCTTGGGGAAGTCCGGTGGCAGCTTCTTGAACTGATGGTGGACGGGATACGGCACACTGTAGAGATCCACAGTGGCGGTTCCCTCGCCTCGCTGAGCAAAGCGGTCGTCCACGATCTTCTCAATCATTCGCCGCTGGGCGACGATATCTTCAGCCGCGGAGGCTTGGGAATTTATGCCCCTGCGTGGCTGTTGAACCGGATCGACAGTATAGTCGTTGACCGCGGCTATGCGTGTGTTGACATCGGGCAGGTCGCCTTGTTGATGTCTTGTCCGAGTATTTTGGTTTGCCGTCGGCACTAGGCGGCGTGGCGCATTTGCCCCCGCCTGTTGTCCTCGCTCGGCCAGGAGTGCGGCCATTTCAGCCTGCCAACGCTGTATGAAATCATACTTGGCGTCGTCCGTCATCGCTTGGAAGGCGGCCCTGGTTGGCGGCATGAGGAACACTTCGGCTTGCTCTCCGTCAGCCGGCAGTTGCTGATCTCCGAGGTGGAGGCTGGCGACTTCGTCTTGCTCCCCTCCTTCGAGGTCCAGCTGGACCTGCCCCTGGAGGGGTCTTTGATCATGCTCGAGCGGAGGCTCGAGGACCTGTCCCAGATTCGAGGGTCCGGCCTGACTGCCTTGCTGCCCTTGGAGAAGTCTTCTGGCAGCGTTTCTGGTGTACCGGAGGACAGTTTCGTCGTCCTGCCCGGGCTCGTTTATCCTGAGCGCTCCCGCAGGGATGCCGGATGGCCCAGGTGCTTCCCTCCCAGAAGCGTAGCAGGTGAAGATCTTCATGCCTCCACCTTCTTCAGGCGTCCGCTGCACTCTCCGCTTCTTGGGCTTCTGAGCGCTTGGACGGATTGCTGCTCCCAGCCTGGAAAAGACTGAGGCGCTCAGTCTTTCGAAGACCGAGACTCGAGGTGTGGAAGCTCCGGCTTGACTCGCGTCTCCCTCTTCAGCAGTTTCCGCTTGGGCGGGGACGAAGTTGGGCTTCCTATAAATGCCCCTGCGTTTGTGTCCGCGGGGACGAGGAGGTTCGGCTTCTTGGGCTTTTTCTCGCCCAAGTACCGTCGCCTTCTTGGGGCTTTCGGCGGGTTGGTCCGCTCTAGCCTGTTTGATCTGGCGGGCTTCCTGCTTGGTCACCCACATTTGCCTCATTTTGCGAGGCGGTTGGGGCACCGGGCTTGACGCCTGCCCCTGCCGGGCTCCTTTTGGGGAGTCCCGATCTTCTTGACGCATCCCTTGGAGGGGAGCGAACTGGTTGGAGGTTGCCACCGTAGGGACGCTTCTGTCCCGGGGCGGTATCGGCTCGCCTCCATCGAGCCTGACGCGGATGTCGCCAACTAGGACCGTTTTCCCGGAGTTGGAGACGACCGCGTGGGGCTTGCTGCCCCTGCGTCCCTGGCGCTGCCCCCGTTTTCTAGGGACTGCGATGCAGGAGATTGTGTTAACCGAGAAGACTCGGTCTTGGCTTGAACGGGGTTTGGTGCCCCTAGTTGCAGTAGCTTTGGGCGCCGCCTTTGGAGTAGCTTGGACGGCGGGGACCACCCCTAGGAAGTAGGGGGATCCTACCACTGCAGGAAAGTCGCCGAACACGAGCGGGACGGCGAGGTAGCCACATTTGGCGTGGCATGCGATGACTTGCGGACCGTAGGTGACGGCGGCCATCGAGCAAGCTTGAGTTGCAGGTGGAGACGGGCGTTCGGTGCCGGCTTTTCGCTCCTGGTACCTGTGATGTGGAAATTAGTCATCTTTTATTTCTATATCGGCATACGGTCTTTTTACATATGCATGGAAGGCAGGAACAGTCCCACCGGGCGTGCCAGATTGTTGGAACGCGGATATATTTCTTTCTTTTTTTTTTCTCGATCCATCCCTCTCGTCTTCGAGATGGATCTCTTTGCGTGGGCGTGCCAGACTGTTTGCGAGAAACAGACAAAGATTATTTTATGAGGAGTATTGGGTGCGAACCCTGATACCCTCGAATTTATTTTCCGCGTGCGCTCGCGTTCAGGGCGATTGGAGTGGTCGTGTACTGGACCGTTCCCCACCGACCGAAGTCGATGTTTCATTTACATCGAGTGTAACACTCGAATACCTTCGAATGCGTAATGTTTGTTAAAAGACCGTATGCCGAAATTTAAAGAAGAAAAGGCAGATGACAAATGAATTTCCACAATTTATTCAAGCATGTTCATGTCATTTATATTTATGACATGACGTTTACATTTACATGTACGCCTTTAGTGGGGTTTTGTACCTCCACTGGGCGTGTATGTAACAAGCCAAGTACATGGACGTCGACGACAGGGTGTATGTGCCTCCGTCGGACGTTTACACGATAGTGGGTACATATATGTTACCAGTGGGGTGTTTGTGCCTCCATAGGTTAACATGCCTCAACGTGTGTCTTTTTACGACACCGGAGGACTTAAACACATGCGCCTCGACGTGCATCGTTTTATGATGCCGGAGGACTTAAGTATATGCCTCGACGTGTGTCGTTTTATGACACCGGAGGACTTAAGTATATGTGCCGAGAGTCATGTGACAACCTGTGGTGTGTCCCTACGGACGTGGCGCAATGCAGCCCGAACGCCGAGGACGGAATACCAACGGGTGTCGGCACGTGCGGCCTATTTAAGCTCACGCACGGATCACGCTCAGACGGACTCGGGAGCTTGGGCCGAAGATGGCGCGTTTAGGCCGATTCGGCGTCCGGTGTCTGCTCGTCGGGGGCCTGTTCGAAGCTCCTGTTCGAAGCCCCTGTGGCGAATGGGGGTATGCCCCCCTATTTATAGGATTTGAGGGGGGCATACCGGCGGGGGTACCCTCCCCGGCGGAGGTCTCCGGGCGCGAGCGTCGAGGCAGGGGCGCGAACCGGCGGGGATGTCCGAGAGAGAGAGAACTGGCGGAGGGGGGTCGCCAGTCAGGTACCTGACCGGCGCCCCTCTTGGCTAGCAGAGGGGGCCGCCAGTCAGGGACCTGACCGGCGGCCCTCCCTGCTGCGCAGGGGCCGAACCGGCGCCCCCCCTTGCGCGGGGCAGGGGGCCGAACCGGCGGCCCCCCCCTGCGCGGGACAGGGGGCCGAACCGGCGCCCCTGGCCCGCGGGGCCCGCGGGGGGTCGAACCGGCGGCCCCCCTGCGCGGGGCAGGGGGCCGACCCGGCGCCCCTGGCCCGCGGGGCCCGCGGGGGGTCGAACCGGCGGCCCCCCCCCTGCTCGCGGGGCCCGCGGGGGGGCTAACCGGCGCCCCTCCCTGCATGCGGGGGCCGAACCGGCGCCCCCCTTGGGGGGGTCGAACCGGCGGCCCCCCTCACTGGCGAGGGGGGTGACCGGCGGCCCCCCTTGGGGCCTCTCTGGCCCACCACCTATTTAAGGGTGGGGCTCACTCCATTCCCCGTCACTTTCACCGTGATCTCCGGGAGGAAATTTGGGGAGAGAGCTCTGTGGGCCTCCCTTGGTTGTCGGTCGACGCCCGCGGACGTGCGCACGTGCACCGTTCGCGCTTCTTCGGCCGTTCCACGTGCATTTGTCCTCGTTTTTGAGGGACACGTGCATTTGATCGCTCGGAACTCATCGGCTTCGGGCGCGACTCCGCACTCCGCCTCGGACGTGGATTTCTTGACATCCGGGGGTACGTACTCTTCGCCGACGAAGACTCCTCGGGCTTCTCGCTTCCGGGTCGCCGTGGTTTAGCGCGGATACTCGGACTTGTTGGTTTCCGACGTCCGAGCGGGGATCGGGAGTTTATTCCCGATTCTCTTAGGGCGTATCCGTCGCCCGGGGTTTGTTTAGGCCCCGATATTTTTTTTTCGGGTTCAACACTAGTTCAATCTTGTTATCTCATTCATGTTCTTGCTCTATCTTTACTACTCAATCTATCTCGTTCATGCATCATGTTTAAGGTGTTTTATCGTTTCATGCATATCATGATAATCGTGCTTACCTAGTTCTTAAAATGCTAATTACGTGTATCATTGCTCGCACTTTGAGATATAATTCCTACTGGGCTAGTTAGCTCATTCCCTACTTTCAACCTCTTAAGAGACAAAGAAGAAGAAGAAGGAGAAGGCCAAGGCTATGATGAGCACGCATCTGAGTGACGAGCGTCCCAGTCTACGCGTCTAGAAATAGTTTGGTATGAGTGTAGAACAATGTAGTGGGAAGAGAGCTTTCATGTAATAATTCTGTATTGAGTTTTAGTTTTGGAAGTCACTTGGAAAACTCGTGTGAGTTCTATTTTGAAACGATGAGTAAGTTGTAATAGCTTCACCTTGTATGAAAAAGAAAGTGTTTGAGGTTTGAATATGAAGCTTAGTTATTATCTTTTCAGGCCCCAATTCTTGTTGTGTTGTTCACACAGTTAGTGCTAGCTAGCTAGAGGCTTTTGCCAGCTGTTCGTGTCTCAAGTATATCGATCTCGCTATTCGTCTGAATTTAATTAATAATATTCCGCGGCGATAATTCTCGGTGCGTGACACCTGTTGAACCCCATAAATTGACATTTGAATAGAGATGTTGGAAAAATCTCTTACATCAATCCAATTTTATTAAAGAGATATTGGATCTTGGTCTTTTATTAAGTCAAAGAAAATAGATTTATTACAAAGGCCACTATACTACTCTTTAAAAGGGAAGTACGAGATCAACTTCCCTTCGTGTTGAAAGAGGTTACAACTCTCACTTCACTTCGAAGAAAAAACACAAGATCCACTCTTCGTCGCCGGAAGGGAACGAAAGCTCCAAGTCTCGCCTTCCACGAAGAATACCCTCGAAGAAACCTTCGGTGAAGTGACCGAGGGGTTGTATTTATAAAGGAATGGGTTGAAGAAGGCCAAGAGATTCTGCAGGCACCTCCTTTAACCATACCCCCCGGAGGAGGGAGCACCACCTGAAGAAGGCCAAGAGATTCTGCAGGGTTCGAAAAGCAACCGCAAGAATCCCCCAACGAAGGTCCTACAACCACAAAAACCAACGGCACATCTGGCATGACAACCTTCCCACAAGACAATCCCATGGGAAACAGGCGGGGGAGACAATCGCTATTGGGCCAGAAGCCAACGGCACATCCGGCGTGACAAACTTCCTGCAAGATAGTCCCAAGGGAAACAGGCGAGGGAGACGACCGCTATCGGGCCTACGAGACCCGTTAAGGGAATGGCCTTCGGAGTCGGGAAAGTCATGGGTCTGGATCTCACACCAATGACCTCGAAATTAGGGGTCAGAACCCACAATGATGCATTTAATCCTTCAATAGAACCGACACCTAGGTCAAGCGTAGTAGAACCAAAGGTAGGACCATAAGCCGATAGTCTACGACCCAAAATTGAGTCATGAAGAATTGATCCGATTTTCAAAATTTGAACTATCGCCCCACGGACCAGCCGTACATCTTCCTCCTCCCCATTCGAGCTATGGTGCCCTAATTCATCCAGCAAATCGCACAGCCTCCTTCCTCTCTGTCAACCAAACGCTCCCCTTCCAGTATCAAGGTGATGACCGCTAGGACTTCTGCCAGAGAGGTCATCCCAATCCTTACAGCCACGGAGGTCTAGGATGATATGGGATATTCTGGCATTCCCCTCACCATCCCTCCAAAGGAACGAACTAGAAAAGAGATCCCTTCTTCATCACAGAGAAGAAGAGGCATGCCCCCGATGATTATCTCGCACGACACCTCCCCTAGGCTAGGGAAGGTTCCTCGCATCTTCGACCACCTAGATAGTCTGATTGTCAGTCCCCGCTGCTGCTAGCTCCGCCACCATCGACTCTTGGAAGCCTACCACCTGATAAACATCTAGGGCCACTTGGGAGACCGCTCTCGACATGGCTAGAAGCTTTCCTTTGGATCTCTACTGCTTGGACCCTCCCTTCCACCACTTTTGCGCAGAGACTTCTCTTCAGCTAGTCCACCTTCCTCAGACTAGCTGCCGGAAAGGTCCACATGTCCACGGACCTCTTGCTCCCTATGACATTTCTCTTCATCGCTAGGGCAGCCCTAACAACATCTATGAAAGACCTCTGTGAGGAGGATCTCCCGATAGGATTGGGACCACTTGCCGGACAGGTCCAATCAGTGTGGCCCCTCCTACCACATCTGAAGCAGGAGGGCGGCAGACCAACATCGGCTGGCGCACCTCCCGAGGGAGCACCCCCCCCCCCCAAGGGGACGTGATTAGTGCCCCCAACAGCCACCTCATCCCCGGAGTTTCTCTTTCTAGAAACTACTAGAGAGAGGAGACACGATGATGTGGATTGCTTCTTTTGCACACTTTACCGCTTACACGATACACTCACCAAACAGTCGAATAAACTTCTTCCCGTAGGACAAACGCCAGCATGAAGTCATGCAAGCAGTTCTACAACTTTCGGCAGAACCACCGGACGAATCCACATAAACAGGCCACCAAGGAGCCATCCCCACCCAAACCCAGTACTCAAAGCTTGGATACAGAGGTCAGTCCCCTCCCAAAGCACCTGCTTCCGAGATATATCAATCAACACGAATAGAAGAACAACCTCGAAGCAGGGCTTCCGTACACGTTTTCTGCAGAATCCTCCAGTGGAGCTCCTCGGCTATTGTTCGTCGCCACCGCCACCTGGGAAGGAGATGGAGATGGAGGAGCCGAGGCAATGACCAGAATGACTACTTAAATCCTAAGACACCTGAATGAAACAAAGACATAAGACGGGACTGCCAAATATGACCGAGATGAACAGCCATAGATCAGCAACAAAAAGCAAACCCAAGGAGACAAGAGGATGTGATGGCAGATGGCATAAGCAGATGAAAGCTACACATGGTTATTGATGACAATTCCAACCAGGGAAGGTTATCTTGTGCTCATGGGCACCACTAGCCTAAATACAGTATCAGCTAGGTTGCATGTGAGAGATAGTGAATCCAATAAATCGAAACCAATAGAGGGACCAAAACCGAATGAAACATGTAGCCCATGATGAGTTCATTTGTGCCTTTCCTAACTTGAAGTTCAAGGCTGTCATGGTGTTTGAAGAGGTAGTGCTTTGGACAAAGCTAGAAGCCGTAGAATCTTTAGGAGTAACATCACCTATGGTAGCAACTGAAGAGAAATATGATGCAGTAACCAAACTAGGATACAGCCAGTACCAAACTAGGTCAAGAGAAGAGGCTGAATTAACCTTATGAACCAGCATACAGAAGTGTGTTTAAGTTAAGCAGGTAAGCAAGTTAAGTTGTGGCTAACTTGAACACATATCAGGTCACGTACACAGTTGGGTAGACCCGCTTGCTTCTTCCTTTCTGCCTAACAGGAGAAAGTGCCTTGCCATAGACAAATGCTGGTGCAAGCAAGCTATGGCGGGGGCAATCATGATCAGTGGTGGTGCAACAGCAATGAAGGGGACAGCAATGACAGAGACCGCATTGAAGGATGACACCAGCAGTTGGGCGATGGCAACAAAGAAAAGAGAACACCATGGAGATTTTCTCGTCTACTGGAGAAGGGAACCGCACAAAGGTGTTGCCTGAGTAATACTCAACATCAACTGGAGAAGAAGATACTAACGACCAGCAAAGACATCTGAACAGCTGGATCTGAGAAGACAAAGATGGCTCTAATCGCATATTACCATGTTATGAAGTTCTCAGAAAGGGAAGAACAGAAGGGCACGCCACTCAGTGACCATACTGTTGAATATATCCAGGTATGATGACCTTAATAGGGCAAGACTCGTTAGGCTGACTTCCTAAACACAGTAGGACCAAATATGGGAAGTATACAATTGTACCTTAACATACTGTACAGAAGATACATGAGACCTATTTCTCCTAACACTTTTGCTTAATAAAAATTATATATATTGCATAGCACCTAGAAACATTCAGATTCACGTACTCTAGATCACTCTTGAGGGTGACTGTAAAATAATGGGCTAAGAAAGAGGAGAGCTTTCTCTTACATGTTTCAGGCTACCTATAATTGAGGAACTACCATACTCTAAGTGGGTGAAGATTGTTCAGATGCTTGTATCTAGATTGATGGGATGGACAGGCCGACTCTTTGACTATGGAGGAGTGTAGTGCTATGCAAACCACTTTGAAGTAGCTTCCTAGTTTACTTGTCACCTTCCCAAAACCCCTAAGAGAGTGACAAAGAAATTGAACACACCCAGTGCATTATCTTCCTGGGAAGAAGTGGGGAGAAAAAGGAGGGTATAGCACATTGGGGCTTGTCAAATGTCTATGACTTAAAGTTAGCTCTCATTGGTAAATGGATTTGGAAGCTTGGCATGGCGAATAAGGATATATGCATAATGGTGATCGCGCATAGCACAAGGAACTTATCATAACTTATCATAGCTTAATTGGACAATAGTATCACAAGGTGTGCATCTTGTTGAGCTTGGCATGGACAAATTTCTAGACACAAATTTATTCATCATTCAAGGAACCATTTCACATTGGTCAAGCGGGGAAAGACCATGAAGAGTACTTTGAGGGTGAAGATCTTCTTGGAGGATTTCACATGGTAAAGCATGCACCTATAATTGGCTAGTTCCATTCCTGGACGAAAGTAGGTTAGAAACATGATTCAAATAAGCTTCATTATCTGCATCTGCTTCCAATGGGCGTGGAGAGGCTTCTTGGGATAAAAGAAATCCTTGGATTTTTTAGAAGCTTTAGAAGGGAAACTAGAACCCAGAGAGGAGTGCCCTTCATATGTCATAGGAGCGGACATAGGCGAGGCTCCCATTTAACATATATGAAATTCGTTCAATTACTTGTTTCTTTTGCAAGGTCAGAGATACACCGTCTTCATGGAAGGAAGAATCGCCGGGATCGAGCCAGAATCGCTCGATCCCGGATCGGATCGACCCCCGAAGGGTCGATTCCCCCTTGAAGAACCCCAAACCCCACATTTCCGGCTGGATCGACCCAACTCAGTAGGATCTGAGTTGGATCGCTCGAGTCGAACCGGGATCGAGCGATCCCGGCTCGATTCAGTCGATCCGGCCGGGTTCAGTTCAAATTTGAACTTAAGGCGCCGGATCGACCCTTATCGGGTCGAATCGATCGATCCGGCGTCGATCCGACCCGATAAGGGTCGATCCCGATCGATCCGAGGTCGATCCCCTTATTTCTGCCCCTTCCCACCCGAGGACACCAAAAGATGCAGGTTTTGGTGTCCTAGGAAGGAAGGAAGGTGCTCCCCCTCCCCCCCCAGCTCGGGCTGCCTCCTCCACCGCCGCCGCCGGCCTCCTCCACCGCCGCCGGCGTCCTCCCCAGCCGGCCTCCTCCTCCTCTTCTTCTTCTTGTTCTTCTTCTTCTTCTTCTTCTTCCTCTTCTCCTTCCTCTTCTACTTTTTCTTCTAAACCCTATCTTCTCTTTCAAGTTTGAAAGAGGTTAGAAGGAGCACATCCAAGGGAGATTTTCTTGAGTAGATCTCAAGAGATCTTACTCAAGCAAGGAAGAAGTTGTTCTTCTTAAGGTATATTTCATTTTTTAATTTCGAAATTCAGTTATAAATTCTGAAAAAAATGAAAACACATGTACACATGTTTAATCTTCTTATATCTTCTTATTCTTCCCTTACATTTTGTCAATTAGACAAAATCTCCAAATTTCACCCTAATTGGCTAATTAGGGTTTGATATTTGGGGCTTATGTTGTATTAGCACAATTAGAGATCAATTAAGTGTTCCAATCACTTAATTGACTTAATCATGCCTTTCTATGATAATGGAACTATTTCATTTCGGGAAATTAGAGAAAATCTCTAAATTTCACCCTAATTAGGGTTAATATTAGATGTAATTATGTTTATAATTGTATACTTACACATGAATGTGTTTGTATTCTTAATTTGTTATAGGATTAGCAAGTATGGCTGATGAGGGACACGAGGAAGAGCAACCACAAGTAGACATTGGATGGAAACACGGTGTCCTTATTGATGCTGCCTCTAAGAGAGTGCGGTGTAACCACTGTGGTAAGGAAATGAATGGAGGTGTATACCGCCTAAAACAACACATTGCAGGCATTGGAACAAATGTACTAAAATGCAAGCATTGTCCACGGGAGTTAGTGAATGAGATGAAAGACTACATGGCTGGAAGACAACAACAAAGAGGCATACGTATTCAACATCAACAAGAACTGCATGAAGAGATTTCTGGGAAGGGAAAAAGTAAGGCAGCTACAAGAACTGTTGATGTTGAGGACTCAGATGATACAGATTATGAGGATCTCTCACCTAATGAGAGAGAATGGCGAGAAGGACTACGGCAGAGTCGGCGTGCTGCCATGTTGGAAAGTGACATGCGGAGGTTCCATAGTACAAGAGAAGGATCATCATCAGGGGCTAGTGTCACACGACCACCGGCACCACCTATCAGGAGAGGTGGTTCAATGAGGGGAACGGGACCAACTAGTGGGGTTGACACAATTTTGGGAAGGAAATCTTCATCAAAACAGCCTAGCATAAAGCATGCAATGAAAGGGGTAAAGGCCACAGCTGCTTCCGCTAAACATGCAGTTAAAAACATTGTAAAATGGTTTTTGCATGCAGGGGTCCCAGCCCATACAGCATCTAGTCCTTATTTCCAAACGATGATAGATTCAGTTGGTGAGGCAGGCCCAGGTTTGAAAGCTCCTACACCAAAGGAGATTTATGGCAAATATCTTGAAGAGGAATTGACTGAGATAAAGGATTGGGTGGCGTCATTCAAAGATATATGGATGGCAAGAGGTTGTACTCTTATGTGTGATGGATGGACGGGAACAACAAGAAGGTCCATGATTAACTTTCTTGTATATTGCAGTGAGGGTACAGTGTTCATGAAATCTATAGATGCAAGTGGGCAAATAAAAAATGCAGATTACTTGTTTAGGCTCATGGATGAGATGATTGATGAAATTGGCGAGGAACATGTAGTCCAAGTTGTCACTGATAATGAAGCTAGTTACAAGGCAGCTGGAAGAAAATTGATGGCAAAACGACATCATCTTTATTGGGTCCCTTGTGCAGCCCACTCCTTAGACTTGATGATGGAGGATATTGGCAAAGACAAACATGTGCATGACTTGGTGTCCAAGTCGCAAATGATTACTACTTTTATTTATGGACACAATAGAATCTTACATATGATGAGAGAGTGCACAGATGGACATGACATAATTCGTCCTGGCCCAACAAGATTTGCCTCACAATTTATTGCATTGGAGAGTCTGCATCAGTTTAGACATGAGTTGGGCACTCTCATACACAGTTCCGAGTACTTGGCACATGTGGCTACATTGAGAGAGGAATCCAGAGATGTGGCACATGAGATTTCTTGCTTGGTCAGTGACCATCGTTTTTGGGAGAAAATCCACTATTATTTGAAGCTAATAGAGCCTCTAGTACAGGTGCTGAGGATGGTTGATGGAGAGGACAAGAATGACATGGGTTACTTATATGAGGCTATGGATAAAGCCAAGGAAAGGTTGAGAGAGAAGCATCCGCAAGCATATAAAAAATGGTGGAAGATTATTGATGCAAGATGGGAGTCAACACTCCACCATGATTTACATGCAGCAGGTAAATGTATTATATCTTATTGTGCATATTTCTTATTAGCATGAGTTGAATTTCTAACTTACTACACATGTTTTGTACATATAGGGTATTTCTTTAACCCTAGGCATCAATATAGTGATTCCCCTCACAATGATGGTGAGGTGCTCCAGGGGACAATCAATGTCATCGGGAGATTATCTAGGAGCATGGACGAAAGAATAGATGCTATGATAGAGGTACGGCCAAGTTAAAAACTTCATTCCAGCATCATGTATTCAATATACTTTTGGAGTTACACTTAGCAACTGTATTATACTGTAGATGGACAGATTTAAACTGAAGTTGGACATCTACAGAGATTATGATGTTAAAGAAGCAGTGACCAGAATGGGTCCGGGTAAGAACCTTCAGACTTAAGCTCATGCTTACTTCATAACAAAATGACAAATCACTTGTATTATGTGCTAATTCATTGTATTTTTTTTTTATAGGTGAGTGGTGGGTTATGTTAGACTACAAGACTGGTCAAAGAAGTCCACTTGCAAGGATTGCTATTAGAGTACTCAGTCAGACCACTTCATCTAGCCAGTGTGAGAGAAATTGGAGCACTTTCTCACTTATTCACACAAAAGTGAGGAACAGGTTGAGTGCAACTAGGCTAGAGAAGTTGGTCTATTGCCACTACAATATGAGGTTGAAGCTGAAATGCATTAAAGATAGACAAAAGAAGAGCGAGGCAAGGCTAATGACTTTTGCAGGTAGTCATTGGGAGCAACGTTTTGCAGAGAGGGAAGCATTATCATCTCAAATTGATGTTGATGAGTTATTTGATGAGGAACACCCACTAAATGCATGGGTGGAAACAAGACAGGAAAGGGATGTTCCAGAATTTGACCCTCGTGATTGCTCATGGGCGGAAGGAGAATTGGATGGAGTAGAGGCTGGAGATCCAGAGCTTAGGGTAAGTGAGGACCAACCTCTCACCCTCGGTCCTCTCTTCTCTTTGCCACGACACTCAGCTATCTTGCCAGAGACATCTAGAGTGCCTCCCACTCAGCCTGCATTAAGAAGAGCTGCAACACAAAAAGAGAAGAGTTCAAAAGCCTTAGAGTTAGAAAAAATAACATATGCCAGGCAAAAAAAGAGGAAAGTGCAGCAACCAATTCGTAGTGATGACACCACACAAGATCCAAATGATGATGATGATGATGATGATGATGGGGCTGCCACTGGGGCCACAGGAGCTGGCCAGGGATATGCAGGAGCAGGATATACTGGGGCCACAGGTGTAGGGCTTACTGAAAGTTATGTACCAGAAACAGAACATCAGGGAGGCGGAGGAGAAGGACAAGGGCATGGACAAGGGGGATATGAAGGACAACAACATCATGCAGCCTATGAGTGGCCACCTTGGGAGTCAAACTATAGTTCAGGGTCTACTCATATACCTGCATTTCAGCCTCCCATTTTACCGTACTCAGATATTAGTAGCTCACCTTATGGAGTACAAGGAGGATGGGGACCTTGGCCTTCACAAGAACAAGAGCCTAGTGGCCTTAGTGAAGCAACAAGTACATACAAACCGCTTGGTATATGGTGTCCAGCTCCATCACAATCTGGAGAAAGCTCAAGTCAACAATTTACACCAAGAGGGATTCAAATGGATATGCATGATTTACCAAATTCCCTCTTTGGTCATAGCTACCAAAACCCAAATGATGGTGGCTCATCTATGTCTGGAAGTGGATGGAAAGATTATTAGTCTTCTATCAAATGTAAGTTACATGTACAATATCTTAAATTTCATGTTTTATGTACTATGAATGCATGTATAATTGATTTTTGATGCAAATCTTAGTTCTTTCAGGAGTTCAGATTTTTTCTGTTTTTTCCTGAATTTTCCTGCATTTTTTCCAAAAAAAATAAACATTTTATAGTCTGGCCGATCCAGGATCGGCCAGACTTCCCTGGGATCCAGAGGATCTTCGATCCGATCCGATCCAGGATCGGATCGACCAGGGTCGATCCCGATCCCGATCCCGATCCTGCCTTCCATGACCGTCTTAGTCATGGAAGGCAAAATCAGTGGGATCGGCCGATCCAGGATCGGATCGCAGCATGGGGATCCGACTCCGGGGGAAAGTCCCAGAATCAGAGAGACTTTCCAGCTGGATCGGCTGGAGTTGACTAGAATCGGGCTGGGTCGGCCGATTCCAGTCCAATCCAGGCTGATTCTAGACTGATCCAGGCCGATTCCCTTACTTATTTACCTGAATATCATTTAAGTAAATGTTAGAATTTGTAGTTTCATTTACTTAAGATATTACATGTAAATAAGAAAATTCTCCTATTTGAATGCAATAAAAATATCAAAAAAATCGTATCTTTTATCAATAAAAAGTCAACTCTCCTATTTAAGAAGAAAATTGTGAATCGATCAAAATGGCGACTTTCTAATCTCTCATAATTTGGCATATCTAAAAATTTTATAATTCAAATAAACCTAATAGAATACTAAAAATCCAAAATCCGTAAAAAAAGTCACATGTGCATATGACTTCTCCAAGGGAGTCACTCTCCTACTGACAGCAACTAAGTCCCAGTCAATAGGAGAGTGGCTCGCTTGGAGAAGTCATATACAAGTTTGACTTTTTTCATCGGACTTTGGAGTTTTAGTATTCTATTGGGTTTATTTGAATTGTGAAATTTTTAGATAGACCAAAATATGAGGATTAGAAAGTCGCTATTTTGATGGAAACACCAAAATCATGGTTTTCTTCTTAGATGAGAGAGTTGACTTTTTATTGATAAGAGAGATGATTTTTCTGATATTTTTATTGGATTCAAATAGAGGTACTTTCTTATTTACATGTAATATCTTAAGTAAATGTTATTCTAACATGTACTTAAATGATATTCAGGTAAATAATACACAAAATCTTTAATATTTTATGTTTTTCTTGTGTTCTTATAGTAGTAATAATACACAAAGTCTTTAATTTCATGTTTCACATACTATGAATGCATGTATGATTAATTTTTAATGCAAATGTTAGTTCTTTCAACTTATCAGATTTTTCTGATTTTTTCTGAATTTTCTTCGATTTATCAAGAAATAACCTTTTTTTAGTCTGGCCGATCCAAGATCGGCCAGACTTCCCTTGGATCCATCGGATCTCCCAATCCGATCCCGATCCAGATCAGATCGGACCTTAGCGATCCCGATCCGATTTCGATCCTGCCTGCCATGGTCTTAGTGTATGCTTGAATTATGCCCTCTTTTTATTACTCATAAGTCATAACTTATCTCTTTCATCTTTTAGAAGTTTGGCTTACTACCCACTCACTAAAAAGGAAAGATACCTTTCGTCTCTTTTTTGGTTCATTCCAGCAGCTAATAATGTAATCATCTAAAAGACACTGCAGATCTTTTCAGCAAGCTAGATAATTTTCATACAATTACCAGAAAAAGAATAGAAAACTCTTCAGAGGAAATCTACATTTTCATCAAGCGTAAGGGAATTTAACAGAAAATGCCAGCCTGAGAAATAACTGGTGGGAAGAGAAATTGTGCAAATTACAAGCTGCACAAACCTTTTGCAGCGTTGACCTGACTAAGAAGATAATCTCTTTCCTGTGCATCCATAAGTAACTGCTGGGCCTTTGCTAATGCTGGTACATATTCACAATGAGTTAATTAATAGACATCCTTGATGAAATGTAAACTAAAAAAAGCTGATTCAAATTTAAAGTTCCAAATAATTTGCAATAAACTTAATACGAGGGAGTTTTCAGTCATGAATGAACATTTCTCAAAAATAATGAACTCATTATGCTTACCCTGTCAGAGGGCATTGAAAGATAAACGGTCAAAAGATGTCAACTAGGAAGGCAAGGGCAAAGCTAAGTCTCTCTTCTCCAGCTCCACAAGAGCAATTAAAAATCAAAAACAGAATTCAAGCATAAAGCTTAATGAAAGCAGGCTAAGATACATCTCTTTCCTATGTAAGTTGATAAGGTAGCATACTTAAAATAGGTTCATGATTCAAATGAATTTCAGTAGGCCTATGGCAGACTGAATACCAATTGCTTCGTTATTACAGGACAACGGACTTTGATGGAATATGGACAGTGTTTATGACTGGTAAACTAATTATGTTTTCCATAATTTTCAATATTGGTCATCATTGTCAAGGCACCCCAAGGCGTGCTTGGGGTTTTCAAGTGCCTAAGAGCTTAGGCGCCCACCTAGGTGGCTGTCGGATGCGGAAAATTTCATGGTTGGATTTTTTTATTGGGAGTTTAAGTTGGATTTGATTTTTATTTATTTACTTTGCCTTGTGGGGCATGCCAGCTTGTCTAACAGACAGAGATTAAAATCCGTGCAATGCGGAGGGAAAATTTTATGTCCAAGGAATGGACAAGTGCGCCAGTTTTACTTTGAACTTATTGGTTCCTCGATTTTTATTCATCAGGCGATTAGGGTAGCGTGTGCTAGACCCCTGTCTCCATCGATCGGAATCGATGTTTTGTTTACATCGAGTTAAAAGCCTTTGATGTTATTTTTACATCAGTTTTAACCCGAATATCATTGATAGCAAAGTCGAGAGGTTTTGCATTTTCTAGAAAATTGTAATGCGGTGTTTTCTCCTTTTTATTGGACAACATGGATTTTGATTTGAAAGAGGGATTTGTTTTTTAAGTATTCCATTTTGAAAGAGAATATTTGCTTTAAGGAGAGGATTTCATTTTGAAAAGGGTAGAATTCCTTTTGAGGGTTTGAGATATAATTTGAGAAATGAGTGAGTGTATACCCGTGAAATTATTTGGTATTTGAATATATTGTGAATTTGGACAGAGCTCCCGCATAAGCAGAGTTACCGGGTGAATATATGAACGTATATTCGATGGATATATGGTCGTATTGTTTTAAGGGAGGGTCACTGTGCGGACAGTGTTTCCCCATGAAATACGCACATATGCACATATAATTTATGAACATATGAGTATGTTTTTAAGCGAAACCTCCACTTGGGCAGAGTTTCCTTTAGAAACATATACATATGAACATATATTTGTGGACATATGAGTAAGCTTTTGGGCAGAACCTCTGCTTGCGCAGAGTTTCCTTTAGAAAACATATACATATGAACATAGTTGTGAGCATATGGATATATTTTCGGGCAAAACCTCTGCTTCAGTAGAGTTTCCTTTAGAAAACATATACATACGAGCACAATATTTGTGAGCATATGGATATATTTTCGGGTAGAACCTCTGTTTGGGCAGAGTTTCCTTAGAAAACATATACATATGAGCACAAACACTCACTCTTCCCGGAGACATGCTCGACAGGAGGGAAGAACATATGCACCTAAATGCTTATACCCATGGAGACTTGCTCGACATGGAAGCATTTAGAGCAGGAGAGCAAAAAATTTTAAATACCTTATACCCGTAGAGACTTGCTCGATATGAAAGGTATTTAAACACCAAAGAACACAATTTAATTTTTACCCCCATAGAGACTTGCTCAATGTGGGGGTATGGGTTGCACTATGATTTTTTGAAAACCCTCCACAGAGGTTAACTCGGCATGGAGGGGGGTTAAGGAGATGTCGTTGCCAGGCAGAGACGATCTCCCTTCCTTTTGCGCTTGTCGAGGGCGGATACCTTCACTCCGAGCGGGGGAAGAGCGGATACCTTCACACCGAGCGGGGAGCCTTCGAGAACAAGCTAGAACTTTGGGAAAGAGCCCTTTTTTTGCCTTCTTTTTTTTTATTTCCTTCCAAAAGAAGCATTTTTTGCCCTTATGAGGCTACATGCATATTTATAGGGGTTTTGCCCCTTTACATGAGAGGGATAGGGGGGACTCATCCTCCTTAACCGATGGGAGGTTCCATCGGTTAGGGGTCAAACCGATGGAACCCTCCATCGGTTAAGGGGATTCCTCCCATAACTGATGGACAGTCCCCCAACCGATGGATGTGTTCCATCGGTTGCGGGGGTCTTTCCCAACCGATGGACCTTCCATCGGTTGGAGGGGATCCCCTCCCCCAACCGATGGAAGGTCCCATCGGGTAAAGGGGGGATTCCCCTTAACCGATGGTATGTTCCATCGGTTGAGGGGTTTCAAACCCTTAACCGATGGTCAAGGTTTGCCATATCGGATCTCGGCTTCGTCTCGGAGGGCTTGGAGAGAAGAGATCTCGGAGAGATCTCGGTAAAATCTCGGGAGATCAAATCTCAAGATATTGAGATACAAAAATGATATATACACATATATGTATCCCATGTGAGAACAAAAAGATTATTTTTAAGCAAAACAAATAATTGGATACATTGATAGCCATCATTAGTACATCTGTACATGTTACAATTAGATGTCACAAGAATCAAGAACAACAATCTAGTAAGAATCTTGAGTTTTAATAAGTTCATATCATAATTTTAAACAATAAGTAACAACAAATAAGCAAGAATTAAGTAGATTATGTAAAAAAAACCTAAAACATTAACAAGAATTAAAAATTCAGAAATGAAAGATGTCATTCGGATCTTGATTTTATCTCGAGAGGATTGTAGAGAAGAGACATTTGGGAAATCTCATATAAATCTCAAGAGACCAGAAGCACTAACAAAAACTATATTAAGTATATATTTCCGAGGGACCATTTGTAATCTCATCCAGTTAAGCACTCAACATGAGAAAGAAGACTCAAGAAAAAATTGCCTATAAGACTTGCAGTGGACAAATTAGTCATGTCTAGGAGCCTTCCTCTATTAGGAAGGCATTTAAATAGCAACCACATGGTGTGATGATTGGGGAAGGAAGTGATGGATTTCAACATGCTTGAATGAGACAAAGGATCTCAAGAGATCTTGGCATCAGGTGTCTCGTACATCTCGGATATCGGCAAGCTGGAGAGACAGAGAATCTCGAGAGATCTCGAGAGATTCTCGGGAGATTGCAAACCATGCCGATGGTAGGTTCCATCGGTTGGGGTTTTAAACCGCTTAACATGGGGATTTTGTCTATAAATAGGCCCTCTATGTCCCCTTAGGGGGATGTTGGTGCTGTTGAAGCTTTGCCCCCTTTTCCTCGGAGATTTCTCGACGAAGAGTTGGATTTGCAAGTGCTTGGAGCTTCTGCTGCACACGTGTTCTTTGTACTTATTCTCACATTTGGTCTTATTGACCTTGCGCTGCCGGATTTCTTCCGCGACGTATTGTTGGGACAGAAAATATTTATATGTGTATATGTTGGATGCTTGTTAAGAGGAGTACCAATGCTCCCTTATATAGTGGTCCAACAAGCCGAGTAGGTGGCAGTCACATGTAGGTAACTAACCAGTTAGTTAGCCTGAGGCAAGGAGGATGGCTACCTAACCAGGAGTCGGTAACTACCGGTAAAATGTTGACTTCACCTAACCGGTTTAACGGCCTGATTAGGGGGACAAGGTGGTTATGATTACGGTAACCCCAAGGTTACTTAAAGTCATGACTTAATCCAAGTTTCTGGTTGAAAGCCGTTCAAGCTCTCAAGTATTGTCAAGCATCCCAAGCAAGTGGGAGATGCCGAGGAGAATAAATCTCCGAATAAAATACGGCACGGAAGAATTCCGGCATTACGAGGTCTACAAGACCACATGTGAAAGATGAGTACGAGAACAAGTCCGCCACGAAGGCTCCAAAGACTTGCAATTGATTCTCCGTCCGGGACGACAGAATTTCTGACAAGATGTCCAGAATGGCACGGGATTCTTCAAGGGCAAGACCCCTTCAAATGAAGGGGAGGCCGGCCTATTTATAGGGTTTTTCTGCCCCTCCCCTAAACCGATGAAAATACCATCGGTTAGGGGGTTTTTTCCCCCTAACCGATGGAAGCTCCATCGGTTAAGGGGAAAAATCCCCTTAACCGATGGAGCTTCCATCGGTTGGAAGGGGAATCCCTCCAACCGATGGTACTTCCATCGGTTAGAGGGGAACTCCCCTCTAACCGATGGAGCTTCCATCGGTTAAGGGGAGTCCCCTAACCGATGGTGCTACCATCGGTTAGGGGAGTATCCCCCTCTAACCGATGGGTGTTCCATCGGTTAAGGGGGGGATTCCCCTTTAACCGATGGAACTTCCATCGGTTAAGGGGTCCCCTTTCAAAAAAAAAAAACAGAAAAAGAAAAAAAAAAAAAAAACAGGAAATAGGCACATCCCCTAACCGATGGTACCCCCATCGGTTAGAGGAGTGCCCCTCCCCCTAACCGATGGTACCCCCATCGGTTAGAGGGGTTTTAAAATCCTCTAACCGATGGAACCCCCATCGGTTAGAGGGAATTTTCCCTCTAACCGATGGAATTCCCATCGGTTAGAACCCCCCAATCCCATGCAATGTAAGGGGGTGCCTTCCCCTATAAAAGGCACCCCCATTCCCCATGGAAAGGGGCTCCCTCCGGCTGGCTGGCTCTCGGGCTCGGGCTCTCTCTCTCTCTAGCTCTCCCTCCCCCCGGTCAGAAAAAGTGTTATAGCCCTCCTTTTTTATTGTCCCTTCTTTCAAAGTTGAAGGAGATAGAAATTTCCAAATCCCCAAAGCTCCCCTCTTCGTTCTCAATCTCCTTTCTTTGTGAGTCAAGGTACCAAATCTTCTCCCGAGCATTGAGAAGTTGTTCATATACGGCATCGACAAACTTCATCGGCTAAAAGTCCGCAATAGCGGCACCGGCCCTCACGGGTTATAGGTTCTAAATACCGTCCACCCCGGACATATGGTATTTTAGATACCTTTGTAATTTATGCCACCTCCCATCGAGTTTTAAACTCTCCGGGATGGTGTGTTTGTGCTATATGCATATGTTTCTTAGAGGAGACTCTGCCCAAGTGGAGATTCTGCTCGAGAACGTATTCATATATTCACAGATTCGTATTTTTATATATATGCTTCTTAGAGGAAACTCTGCCCAAATGGAGATTCAACCTAAGAACATATCTATAAATTTCAAATCTGTGTTTATATTGATATGTTTCTTAGAGGAGATTCTGCCCAAGAGAGATTCTGCCCAAGAACATGTTTGTATATTCACAAATTCGTATTTTTATATGCATGTTTCCTAGAGGAAACTCTGCCCAAGTGGAGATTCCGCCTAAGAACATATCTATAAAATTCAAATTTGTGCCTATACACATGTGTTTCTTGAAAGGAAGCTCTGCCCATGTCCGGGTTTCTCCCTCTAAAAACATATCAATATAATCACGAACTTTGTATTCATATACATGTCTTCCCAAGAGGAAACTCTGCCCAAATGGAGTCTCCGCCCATAAACATGTCTATAATCATAAATTCGTAATTACATGCGTATGCCTCTCAAAAGGGATTCTGCATATGCAGATAGTACCTCTTTGCCGGATACTCCATTCAAATAGGGATACCGGTGAGAAAATATGCATAAACTGCAAATTTATGATCATACACACATACCTCCTTAAGGGCAAAATTCCTCCGGACAAAGATTCTCCGAGGACACATGGATATAAGTACATGTTCATATGAATATACCTCCGTGAGGGCACTCCGTATAGGCAGAAACTCTGCCAAAATGAATTTATGAAAATTGTATTGATATACACACATCCAAAGAAAAAGGAAACAAGACCCGAACTATGCTCAGATACTCCAAAGAGCAGCACGAATGTATACTCACAAGAACTGCGTTCATATGGACAGTTTCCAGAAAGGAACTTTAAATTGACAAGAACGTCCATGGAGACCCGAACTGTGCTCAGATGCCCCGAAGAGTAACATATGCATACTCATAAGAATCATGTCCATGTGGACAGTTTCCAGAAAAGAACTATAATATGACAAGGACTTCCATGGAGATATATTCACATGTTCTCCAGAAATCATATCCACATGAGTGAGAAATGAGGGAGAAAGAAACTCTACCTCAAATTCAGACTTTGCTAAAAAGGGCACTGTAAAAGAACCTCATATGAAAGAAATTGATACAGTAATCCTTCTAATACGGAAGTGTTACTCCGGGTCACAATACCCCCAAGTTCAGAATCAAAATCCACGGGTATATACCCGTTCACAATAACAATCCTCGTGCTTTCCCAAATAAAAATTTCTAATCAACCTTTTGCAAATAGAAGAAAAACCTCAAATAGGTCCACGGGTATGCAACCGTTCCCCTCTCAAAATCACACTTTGGACTCCAAAAAGGCAGTCATTTCAAAAATGAAATACCCAAAGCAAAAGCATTTCAAAATAATCAAAAGAAAGGAAAAACATGTTATGATCAGGATTTTCTAAAAGCGTGCATATTTTTCTCATCCTTTGCTATGAATGGTATTCGGGTTAAAACTGATGTTAAATAACACCAGGAGTCTTAACTCGATGTAAATGTAACATCGACTCCGGTCGAAGGAGACAGAGGTCCAGCACATGCTACTCCAATCACCTGATGAGTATAGATACGGGACTCAAGGAGTTCAGATAAAAAACGGCACACCCTAGTCGCCCGTCACACGGGCATCCCCGTCCATTTCATGGACAATCCAATCGTCCGTTCCACGGACCCGTCCGTTCCAAGGACACCCAAAAATACTCTCTCCGCATTGTGCGGACTCTTTCTTCTGTCTGTTAGACAGACTGGCACGCCCCGCAAAATTCAAAGCATGGGAAATGAATACATGAATCACATAAAACGAAATGAATAAACAAAAATCAAATGATATGTGCTTCTACGCAACGATAACCATATGTAACTCCACACATGTATATACACCCACATATATATACATAACAACACATATATATACCATACGCCTATATATACACACACATACTTATATATCCATATTTTCCCCGTGTCAACAGCTGGCACGCCCGGTGGGACTTCTTCTCACCATTCATAGCAAAAGGATGAGACATGTATGAGTATATTTACAAAAAAAAAAAAGGGAGTCCTAATGTTGATGTTTTTTTTTAAGGTACAAGGAGCAGACCAAATCATAAAGATGGCCGTCACCTATGGACCGCTCGTCGTCAACAACCACGCCAAGTTCGGATACTTGGCGACTCCGATTGTATTTGGAGATTTTCCCCCAGTCATCGGATCCCCTTTCTTCTTGGGAGTCGTTCCGGCTCCCCGAGAGGAAGATGTCACTGAAGGATTCCCTATTCACAAATCAACAAAGAAGAATTGCAACAACAATGGACGTGTCAAAGCCCGTTCTGCCACTATCAACAAGGGCACCCAAATGCCCGTGAAGAATGATGCTGTCAAAGGGGGCAAACCCCATTCAACTCAAGTTCGGACCTATTCGGTCCATATGATCTCTTCTACCATTGTGGCTCCTGTTTCCTCACAGCGGGGGCAATATAAACGCCGCAACAACAAAAGGCCGCCCGCTGCCATCTCCAGATCCGGCAAGTCCGTTATGATCGGGAATGTGCAAGTGCGCCTTGATGGTACTCCACCTACCACTCCTCGTGATAGGTATGTTCCAAATATTCCAACCTCAAACCGCTTCTCAGCTCTAAGGTGGTTCCGGGGGAAGCATGAAGACTCCATGGTAAAAGCCGGCGCCAAACAAAAGACATGGTGTTTTACCAAGCTGAAGAAAATCTGGGTTCCCAAAAAGGAAACTCAGAAGTTTGAAGATCAAGCAAATACATCCAAGACGCTTTGGAGAAAGAAGAATGTCAACAATAATCCTCTCCAAGATGCTGGGTTTGAACACTCCAGAGGACGGAAGAGGAAAGGCATATATCGAAAATCAAACTACATCTCTCAAGGCCCGGAAAATACCCGGGTAGATAAGCAGACCTCAACTCAACAATCCAAAGCTCGCATATCGGTTTTTGACCGTATATCGCGAATTCCAGTATTTGATAAGCTAAGGGCGACTCCCAGCACCCCTGCTCGTCCGTCAAAAAGACGGCGTGTTACCTGGGCGGCTCAGGAAAACCCAGGCTTATAATATTCTCCTGTTATGCTACTGGAATGGATCTGGCGAAATTGCGGAACAAATCGCAGAAGCCACTCCTAATATTTCCACAGGGGTTACCCACCCCAATACTCGGCAATTTGCCAGGAGAGCTCGTCAACTTGGTGGGCAAGTTGGCACATCTAGCCAAGTTCTTCCGCCAGTCGACACTCAACATGAAGGTTCCCAAATTCCCTTCTTTGAAGAAACAAATATTCAAATTGAGGAGAGTGGACCTTCTGCCTCTGCTGGGCATCCCGTCATCGACTTGCCAACAAAGGAAAATTTTCAAGCTATGTCAGATGACGATAAATATGAAGTTATACAACAGTGGCGGTCTGAAATGACCTCACTTCTCAATAAAATGAAGCACTTGGCAACGACAAGTCACCGGCAATCCATAGAGCCGGTCTCTCTTCGACACCAACAAAGCCAGCATCCGGATGGGTTTATTTCCCTAAATAATCCAACAACTTCTTCAACTGGTCTTCTCCCTCAGGCTACGGGTCCCGATATCAATGACCCAGCTAATATTATGCCTCCTCAAATGGACGCATTTCAAAATACTGCCATACAACGGCATGAAATAAAGAAGATGGTCGAGGATATGTTCGCCCAGCAGGGCGAAGGTATTCATTCTACGGGCATATATTCTGTCCCGTTCCCGGTATTTCATCAATTCAAGAAGTTGCCTGAGGCATCTCCCAAAGTCCCTAAATTGCCCAAATATGATGGGTGTGGGGCACCGCAAGAACATGTCGCGCATTATACAATTGCCATGGGCGATCTTGCATCTGATGAATCATCTCCTCAGATATTTCGCAACTTCTCTAACGGGAGTTGCATTCCAATGCTATTCAAAGCTTAGGTCTGGTTCAGTGGCTGACTGGGCTGATATGCAAAAGAAATTTTATGACCGTTTTCAAACGGCTGAAAGAAAAGTCTCTCTCGCCGAATTATGCTCCCTTAAGCAAAAGAAGGAGGAATCGGCAATTGACTTCATCCGAAGATGGAGAGAGCTCAGCATGGGGTGTGATAATCCTCCCGTGCAACAAGATGCAGTAACCATCTGCCGAAGAGGCCTCATTGCATCAATTAAAGAGAAACTCTTGGCAGCAAATATTAAAAGCTTTGATCAGTTGAATTCTGCCGTTGCGGAGATCGAGGTATTTTTGGCCGAACAAACGGCTCATGCGCCTTATAAGGGTAAGCTCCCTAAGGAGCGCAATCCGTCGGCAAAAGAGGTTAATGCTGTCGACTTCCTGCCTGGCAGTGAAGCAAAAGGGGCAGTAATCCCCACCTCCTCAAAGAAAAAGGCAGAGCCAAAAGTGCCTCTGCCTACACTCGCTGAGCGTATGAAGGCTCCCTATTCTTTCAGAAAGGAGCATACCAGAAAGCTATTTGATCTCTGTCTGGATAACCAGTTGATATCATTACCAACACCAAAGAAGCCAGCAGATATCAGCAAGATCAATCAACCAAATTATTGCCCATATCACCGTATAGTGGGGCATGCAATTGAAGATTGTTATGTCTTCAAGAATGAAGCTCAGAAAATAATTCAAGAAGGCCGCATATCTATGCAGAATGGTCTGGTTGATCCCCCGCAACCTCATACTTGGGATTGGCCAGAGCAATCGGTCAATGTTATACATGCGGCTGAGCCCGCCACAAGCTCAAATAATCCTGAGGCAGGACCTTCATGTAATCCACCTCAAGATACTTCTGGAGCCCACTCTCCGTCAGGATCCAGACGTCGAGGTACAAACACGGCAATGCAAAGAGTACAAAGGCAACTCCATCAACTACAACAAGGACAGCAAGAGTTGATCCAAATTGTGCAAAATATGGGGGGGCACCAGGATGTTCCTGTTCAGGGACCCTACCCTCCACAAACTGGTTATGCTTACTCACCGATATATCCGGCGCTTCCTCCTATGTCGCCACTTCAAGACCCAATCGACTGGCTTCTTGAAAATCTTCCAAATCCTGTTGAGCCGATGAGGTCATATTCTTTCCGTCGGCAGCATACATTGCCACTCTTCCGGCTCTGCCTACGAGCGGGATATATGGATTATCTAGTCCCAGAAGAATTAAGGCCCAACTATTGCCCATATCATCAACTATTGGGCCACGTCATTGAAGATTGTCCAAACTTCAAAGCAGAAGTGGAAGAAATGATCCAGCAGGGACTAATCAATATGGGTAACTTCCTGGTGAATCCTCCACAACCGCATATTCAGTCTCCACCAAATGGGCCAGGCAATCCAGGATCTCATTCGGTGAATGTCATCAATGCATCATCCTCTGGTCTTCCTGAATCAGAAGGGCAGTCATCTATGGCAAATCCATATTTATCTAGCCGGTGGTATGATGATTGGCATCCTCTACATCAACGCTCATTTGATCTAAAAGATACTCAATCCATATTCAACCAGCTTAAGATCAGAGAGTTGATAAAAGTATTTGATCCTGAGCCTTATATCTCTGAAAAAGAAAGACGGTCACATCTCTACTGTGAATATCATGCCAGAGTCATACACTCTACTAAAGATTGCCCGGATCTCCATGATTGGATCGAAACAAAGATCCGCGAGGGAGTAATTGATCAGAAGGGAAATTTCCTAACCCCCTCATCACAAACATATGATCCGAGTCCAGAATTCCAAGCACAATATCAAGATCTATGTGAATATTATCATCGTCAGCTGGGCTATGGACGACATAGAAGCAAGGCTGACATTGAGCAATTCAGAATTGGCCTGTTTCAATATAGAAACGGAATATCAGGAGAAGCTGCCGCGAAACCAATCTCGCAGCAAGCTGAGGAGTTTGTAGGTGATTATTACCAACTCCCTCCTGGAATTGTTGAAGAAGCAATCAACTCAACCTTTCAGGCACAACCCTCAGAGGCTGAATGGGTCACTGTTGGCCCTCGAAAATCAAGAAATTCTAGAAGACCCGGTAAATCTATCGTCAAAGGTCATTCTAGCAGAAAAAATATTCCTGAGCCATTTTCAGAACAAGAAATGATGAATTCACTAGAAGCTCTACAAATGAGAAATAGAGAGAAAAACAGAAAAAGGAATGAAAAAAGAAAAATGAAGAAACAAATGGAGGAGGCTGTGGCTGCAGAGGCTCCTCAGCAGCTGACGGCTGTCCAAAGACTCCAGCTGTTGATTAATGAGCTGGAAGAATATGAAGCCTCCAAGCCCTCTGATAAACCAACGCTCGACCAATATGTCCCTTGGGAAGAAATCGAGCGAAAGAGGCGGCTTCGGAATTGGTTATTGCAAGTTCAACATGAAGCACTCCAAGAGGGTGACCTCCCTCCTTCGCCGAATTTGAGTCTCTTCAATGGAGATGAAGAAATTACTATGGAACAGTTGGACTCCATGTTCAGCTCATTCTCTTGCTACATGGTATTCATCCCTCCTCCAAAAGAATTGCAAACTTCTACAATTGATACTGCTGCACAAGCAAGGGACAAGCCAACGACGCTTGTATACCAGCGTCGATCTCCAGGTAATTCAAATCATCATCTTAAGAAGGGTCGTGGTAAGCATCAAAAACCGGCATCTTCCACTACCAAGTATCCAGATAAAATCATACTCTTTCATGGTGAAGAAGCAAAGCCTTTGCCCGAGCCTCAAATTCGGGCAGATTCCTATATTTTTTATCCTTCAGACGAAGAAGAGAGACTACCCGACATGGTTTCTCAATCTGAAGATAAAAACTCAAGTCCTTATGCTTGGTCAAATGAGCCAGACAATCTTCCTCCTCTTCCTAACGAGAAGTTATTGACTCCTATTTCTCAAAAGAAATTTGTTAAGCCGAAAGAGCTTTCTGGATCCTCATCAAGGAAACCTTCCCATTTGGACCAGATACGCTCTGAAGCCGATGACAAGATTCTTCAACAATTACAGTCACTTCCCGTCAATATTACGATCTGGGAAGCAATTGCTTGGAGCAAAGACCTGAGAGAAACTCTCGTCAAAATACTCCAAGAACCAGAAGCTTATAAGGCTCATATGGCAAATTTTCAAGAACAAGCATATGAAGCACTGGCAGCAAATGTTACTTTCACTGATGAAGATCTATTATTATCTTCCCCATATCATAATCGTCCTCTATACATGAAGGGGAAGATCAATGGCATTCAATTAAACCGGATCTTGATCGATCCGGGGGCATCCATCAATCTAATGCCCTATAAAACTTTTCAATCTCTTTATCTCATGCCTTATTGGCAAAAGGTAGAAGATGTGAAGATCACCGGATTCAATCAAAACTCAGAAAAAGCAGTGGGAAGAGTCACCGTCAAATTGGCTCTAGGGGATTTCGTCACCAGGGTGACCTTCTTCATTATTGATGCAAATACAACATACAAAGTTCTGCTTGGGAGGCCTTGGCTGCATGAAAATTGGGTCATACCATCAACTCTCCATCAATGTATTAAATATGCAAAAGAAGGGAAGCAGCATACAGTTTTTGCTGATCAAGCCCCCTTTCGGGAGGATGAATGCAACTTGACTGATGCCCTCTTATATCTTGGAGGACCAAATCCTCAACCCCTCTCCCTGTCTAAAGAGAAGGGTAAGCAGATTAAATGTTCAAGTGAAGACAGTGAAACTGGTGAACTTTTTGTGATAAACAAAAGCTTTGCCAAATCATCTGCAGAGAATTCTCAAAGCAAAGAAACTCGCCCAGAACGGCGAAATATCAATTATGAAGCTGATCATGTAGGTCAAGTTATTAGTGGGGGTATTCCTTTACCACCCAGCTGCATGCAAACCCACTCTTTGAAGCAAGAACAAAGTGTTCGGCGATTAAAAACATTCGTTGTCACTTATCAAGGAAAAGAAGCAAGAAGGAATGCAAGAAAGGCAGCAAAGCCAATTCTCTTCTATAAAGGAGAATCAATCCCTCAAATATGTCCAAAGGATGATTTTGGTTGGGAAGACAGACCCGACAACAAGCTTGAACTGATACAAGAAATGGCTGATATGCCAGGAAAAATTAAAGAGATGTGCAAAAAGCAGAAAATCCCTCAGGAACAAGATATCTCCCGAAGAAATTTCTTCAAGCAATTATGGGAACCTTCGCAAGTCCGAGGGCAACCTCCATCCTCTGGAAAAGATACCAGAGGATTAGGTTATGATACCAAATCCTCCTATACAGTCAATGTTGTTGGATCATCATCAGAAATCTGCAGCACAAAGAATAATCAGGAGTGTTCAACTCCAACTCTCAAGATATTGCCTCAGCTCTACCAAATGAATTATCAAATGAAGAGCTGCCAGAAGAATTCTGCAAGCAATCTTCATCCATAAATTCTCAAGATGGGAATCTCTATGAAGTCTACGTCACCAACTCTGACGACGAAGGAGATTTCATAGATCTGCAACCAGCTCCTCAAGAAATTGAAGATGGCGGACAAGCCACTATTGATCAATTAATTGAACTTAATCTCGGGAGTCAAGAAGATCCCCGGCCTATTTTTATTAGTGCCCTTCTTAGTAAACAAGAAAGGCAGGCTTATCAGGCTCTCCTGCTGGAATTCCAAGATTGCTTCGCATGGAATTATAAAGAAATGCCGGGACTGGAGCCATCAGTTGCCGAGCATGAATTATCCATACATCATACAGCCAAGCCTATCAAGCAAACTCAAAGGCGTATGCGGTATGAACTGGAATTGAAAATAAATACTGAAGTCGACAAGCTCTCTGAAGTAGACTTCATCGAGCCCTGCATATATCCAGTTTGGCTTGCCAATATCGTTCCTGTGAAGAAGAAGAATGGTCAAATCCGGATATGTATCGACTACAGGGACTTGAATAAAGCATGTCCCAAAGATGATTTCCCAGTTCCTATTACTGAAACAATGGTGGATATGACCACCGGCCATGAAGCTTTGTCATTTATGGACGGGTCTTCGGGCTACAATCAAATCCGGATGGCAATTAAAGACAAAGATCATACTGCCTTCAGGTCACCCAAAGGTATCTTCAACTATAAAAGGATGCCCTTTGGCTTGAAAAATGCAGGAGCCACATATCAAAGGGCCATGACCAAGATATTCGATGAAATGATTCATGATGTAGTCGAATGCTATGTTGATGACTTAGTCGTCAAAACCAAAAAACAGGAGGAACATCTATGTGATCTCCGCCGTGTTTTTGGAAGACTTCGTCAATTTAAACTGAAAATGAACCCTATGAAATGTGCATTTGGGGTTTCAAGCGGCAAATTTCTAGGATTCATCGTCAAATATCGGGGCATAGAAATAGACCCCGATAAAATCAAGGCAATCCAGCAATTGCCACCTCCTCAAAACTTAACAGAGCTAAGATCATTTCAAGGAAGATTGGCCTATATCAGGCGATTCATCTCCAATCTCTCAGGAAAATGTTTGCCATTCGGCAAATTAATGAAGAAGGATGCACCCTTCGTCTGGGATCAAGAATGCCAAATTGCCTTTGAACAAATCAAGGAATATCTCCTCACTCCACCAGTGCTGGGGGCACCTATCGCTGGAAAGCATCTCATACTCTATATTGCAGCTATGGATGTCTCCCTCGGGGCTCTATTGGCACAAGCAAATGAAGAAGACAAAGAACAACCTTTGTATTATCTCAGCAGAAAGCTAATCGGGCCAGAGCTCCGATATGCTCCAATGGAGAAAGTGTGTCTAGCACTGGTATTTGCCGTTAAGAAATTAAGGCATTATCTGCTGGCCCATGAAGTTAAACTCATCTCCAAGTATGATCCACTCAAATACCTGTTGAGGCAACCCGTACTATCAGGACGGCTCGGGAAATGGGCCCTGCTCCTTATGGAATTTGATATTACATATATTCCACAAAAAGCCATCAAAGGGCAGGGTCTGGCTGAATTTTTAGCCGCTCATCCAATAACAGAAGATTCCCCTCTGTCTATTGATCTTCCGGAAGAAGAAACTCTCTCTCCTATAAATGAGAGAGAACATCAAGATCAGGGAACTCCAAATTCCGAAGAAGTTGCCACAATTGAGCTACCCTCTTGGGAATTATATTTCGATGGGGCTTCCCGAATTCTTCAATATACAGATGGTTCCACCTCTGTCTCTACTGGAGCCGGAATTGTCTTTGTCACCCCATATGGAGGAATCTTATACAATTCATGTGCTCTCATGAAGCAACTTACAAATAACGAAGCAGAATATGAAGCCTTAATTATTGGACTTCGATTAGCTCTCGAAATGGGGATCAAAGGTATACAAGTTTACGGAGACTCACAACTGGTCATCCGACAAATATTGGGCCAGTATGAAGTCCGTAAACCACAACTACTTCCATATTACAATACAGCCATGAAGCTCAAAGAGCAATTCAGCTTTTTCGATATATCCCATATACCAAGAAGTGAAAATTCCCAGGCAGATGCTCTGGCCAAATTGGCCTCTGCCATAAAATTGCCTCCTGAAGGAGAAGTGGACATAATGGTCCGCCACAGAAGACTCATGCCGAGTATCCTCGACGATGAGTCTGATGTTGCAATCGAAGAAGTATATAATACAGAGCTAGATACAACAAATGAATCTGAAGATTGGCGCGAGCCACTTATCAAAATCAAGAAAGGTTGGCTACCCCCTGATCGAGCACAAAGAATTCAGCTCTTACGAAGGGCTACATCATATCAAATAATAGCAGATCAACTATATAGGCTGGTCCATGAAAAGAAAGGGTCAGTCCTTCTCAGATGTTTATCTCTCAAAGAGGCCAAAATCATCATGAAAGAAGTTCACTCCGGGCTGTGTGGTGCACACCAAGCAGGAGAAAAGATGAAAATCAATATCAAACTAAAAGGCTTCTACTGGCCCACCATGTACGCGGACTGTATCCAATATGCCCGTACATGTCATCAATGTCAAGCATTTGGTCATGTGCCAAGGAAATCACCAAATATGTTACATCCCACAGCGCCAACATGGCCCTTTGCTGAATGGGGTATGGATATTGTGGGACCATTCCCGCCTTCCTCCCAAGGCCACAAGTTTATATTGGCTGCCACAGATTATTTCTCTCGATGGGCTGAAGCTATCCCATTAAGGGAGGTAACCGGAGAATCAGTCGCCAAATTTGTCAAGCAAAACATAATATACAGATTTGGTACTCCTCACAGGATTATATCTGATAATGGGTCGCAGTTTAGAAACAAAACAATATATTCCTTGGCGACAAAATTCCATATTGACTGGAGGACATCTTCAATATATAACCCACAAGCTAATGGGTTGGCAGAAGCCTTTAACAAAACTCTCTGCAAGTTACTTGCCAAGATAGTCGGCAACAGAAAACGAGAGTGGGGAGAAAAGGTTCACGAAGCTTTATGGGCTTACAGAACTATATATAAAACCCCTACAGGGTGTTCACCCTTCTCCTTAGTCTATGGAGCTGAAGCCATGATTCCCATAGAAATTGAAATGGCATCCTATCGGGTGGCAATTCAAAATGAATTTCAAAGCCAAGATCAAGATCAAATGGAAAGGAGACTTGAGGAGCTCTCTAATTTAGAAGGAAGGCGCCTTGAAGCCTACAAATCCCTCCAAGTATATCAAGCTAGAATGGTTCGAGCATTCGACAAATTAGCAAGACCCAGAGCTTTTAAACAAGGGGATCTCGTCATGGTCAAATGCAGAGAAGCAATGGCCGGAAAATCATGTGGTAAACTTCAACCCACCTGGCTCGGTCCATATATCGTCACTCTAGCATACGAGGGAGGAGCATACAGACTCGTCGACCACAAAGGTGATGTGCCTTTTCCTCCACTCAATGGGAAGCACTTGAAGCTGTATTATGCTCCAGAAGGTGAATTCCTGGCCAACCACCTCAACCAAGACCTAGTCACCCAAAAAGGACGAGAAATCGAAAAAAATCATATGTAACCAGAATGTTGCCATAGATGGGGACAAAGGAATCAAATTTCCATTTGCTCATCATGTCAACCAAACCCTCAACACCCCTCAAATTCCCGTAGAAGCATAAAGCTAGGGATGCTCTGTGTATAGACCCAAGAAATAAATGGGAAAATGAAAGTCAGGAGATTGTCTCGTATATCTCTCTCATCATCAAAATCAAATTCCAAAACCATAGCCAGCAAACCAAAAAGGTAGGTTATGTCAAATCAAATTCCAAAACCATAGCCAGCAAACCAAAAAGGTAGGTTATGTCAAATCCAAAACGCCAAAACCATAGCCAGCAAACCAAAAATACCCAAACCATAGCCAGCAAACCAAAAAGGTAGGCTATGTCAAATCCAAAATGCCGAAACCTATAGCCAGTAAACCACAAAAGGTAGGCTATATCAAATCCAAATCCCAGTCATAGTCAGTAAGCCACCAAGACAGAACATATCAAAGCCAGTTCAAAACCCCGAAGTTCCACCGGCAAACCACCATAGTAGATGATGTCAAGAAAATCCCAAAGTTCATACCTTAAAGCCATCAAGACAAGTCATATCTAAATACAATTCCAAATTCATATTCAGCAGGCCATCAAGGCACATCATATCCAGATTTGACCTAAAACCAAAATCAAGACCAAAATCCAAATCTGAAATTAAGCCTGAATATACAATCATCATCCAAACTTAAATTCCAAATTACATCAGAGTCCATTCATCCATTCCAGAGCTAGACTCTTGTCCATTTAATTATTCAAACTACTTGAATACTAAAAAAAAAAGAAAAAAAGAAGGGGGTTAAAAAATAGAGATATCCCGATGGACTCAAATATATAATTCACTATATACTTAAGGGTAAAAAGATCAAAAAATCTGGCTGAGGCGAAAACCCGAAAAAGGGCGTTTCAGGCAAAAATAGATAACCCCTCAACATGAAAACCCGAAAGGGCATGTTGGAAAAAGCTAAAGGGGGCCAGTCTTAGTGAAAACCCGAGAGGGCGCTGGGATTGGTAATGTGAAAAAGAAACACAAAAAAAAAAGAAAAATGAAAAGGAGGACTTTCATCATCCTTCGTTTTGTATTTACAGAATCACAAGTCACACTTGAGCGGTGATTCTACATACCAGTCAAGCAAGCAAGCAAAATAATGAGCTTGCTACATGAATGTTGTATTGAAGATCCCCTATCCCGGCACTAAGTCATCAAGGATGGGAGAAATTCAGACCCAAAATCAAACAATAAACACCATTCCAGATTCTATAACCAGAGCCAGAGCTAAATCATACCTGAGCCTTAAACCGCCATACTTACACATAAACCCAATTACACCACTACCCATTACCCAACTACACCACTACTCATTCCGCAATTACATTACCACTCATTCCACAATCAGATAACCATCCATTCCGCAATCAAACTCTCAGCCACTCAAACCAGTCAAGTACCCAAAAAAAAAGAGAAAAAAAAAGAAAAAAAAAAGGGGTTAAAAATGGAGATACCCCGATGGACTTAAGTATATGACTTGTTGTATACTTGAGGGCAAAAAGATCAGAAAATCCAGCTGAGGTGAAAACCCGAAAGGGCACTTCAGGCAAAAATGGATAACCCCTCAACGTGAAAACCTGGAAAGGCGCGTTGGAAAAAGTTAAAGGGGGCCAGCTTCGGTGAAAACCCGAAAGGGCACTGGGGCTGGTAAAAAAAAAAAGAAAAAAAAGGGGAGGTAAGGAAACGAAGGTGAAAAGGAGGATTTCTTTATCCTTCATTTGTACATTCATGAAAACTACAAGTCTAGGTCACCATTGCAAGTCCAAAGAAGGTGACAGATACTATATACAAGATGAAAAGGAAACCGAGACTACAAGTTCAAAATACAAGCACTACGATGAAAAGCAGAGGCAGGAAGGCTCCTTCCTCTTCAGCCGTTCAGCTTCTTTGATCTTGAAAGATCTAACTCGGCGAGAACCGTCCCCGTCCCTGATAAGGACGGCTTCTTCCTCAGAATCTCTAGCCTCATCTCTGGCATCTTGAGCTTGGGAAGATCTTTCTTTGCCGAGCTCGCGTTCCAGACGAGCAATATTCTCGCCTCTTGTGGCCATCCTCAGCTCCCGTATCTTCCGACGTTTGCGCACATCAGCAGCTCGGGAATCACTCTCGTCAATGTCACTGGATAGCGAGCAGATGTCGCTCTCCAAAATCTGAAGCCGCTGGCTGTAAGGGACCTGAGTCGCATTGTCATGAAGGCAATACACTTTGTCCCAAGTATCCTTGACGAAGCCCATCCAGCGGTCGCGGCAGATACCCATGTTAAAAGCCCTGATGGTGTATTTCGCCAATATCCGCCTCATAACTTCTGCTGGTGGAGGGTTTGCTGAGGTCACCATTGCCTGGACTTTAGCAGTAAGACAATTCCAGATGCCGCTATCTTCATCGTCAGAACTCAAATCTGGCCGATCTCCGGTGGGCCAGGTTATGTTGTGCTCGGGTGGAGCACCAATCTCCGATGCCGGGGAATTTGCGAAATCTGTCAAGATATCAACAGGCATTCCATAAAGACAAATCAAGAAGAAATCCAACAAAGCATTTGAACCCTCATCACACCTCACCTGGCGAGGGGATCCTTTCCCTAACCGCCGCCTCAGGATTTGGTGGCTGAACAAAATCCGGCTCCCCCGAATAAAATCCTTGGGATCTGGAGGGATGGTCAACCGGATGGGAACCAAAATCGCTTGGTGGCAAAACTGGTGGATTAACATTATGATCCATGGGGGCGTCCGCCTCTTGATACCCGCTGCCATAACCCCTTACTCCATCCACTTGAAAAGCGGAATGAACTTGCTCTGCCAAGTATGAGTTCCCGGCATTACCCCAGGGCGAGAAGAAGGGATCAGCAGCTAGTGTGGGATACATGTCTATTGTACCCGACATGAAAAGTTGCTCATAAAGCTCTTGTCCTTATATAAAAGAAAAACAGTCAAGATAGAGGAAGATGTGGATACTGAAGAATAAAAGAAGAGAAAGAAAAGAAAAGAAAGTGCACAGTGGTTCGAGAAAGTATACTCACCAAAAGGAACCCCTGCCGCAGCCATGGATCCCTCAACAGGTACGGGAATATAAACCTCTGTCGGGGCGGAAGAACACTGCCCCGACGAAACCCCCAGTTCAGTAAATGTGAACCCCGGGTTATAGCCACCTGCTGTGGCGGTTCCGGAAAGCTCAAAATGAGAGGGCATCTCGTGACACGCATTCTCCGGAGATAGACCGACGGCAGCTTGCGAAGTACTCCCGTACTCCTCCTCATGAATAGAGGGAGACCCTTCTGGCAAGAAGCCTTCTTCATCCGAAAGGGCAGGAGTCTTCTCCTCTTCATCTATTTCATTCTCTGAGACAGAGCAACAAAAAAAAAGAAGAAACAAAAAAAAAGTGATGAATCAAAAAAAGGAAGAGAGAAGTTATGAATGATAATGATGAGAGAAGAAAAGAAAAAGGGAAAGACATACCACTCAAGTGGGTCTCTTCCACCGCTTTACCCTTGTCAATCCTACCTCCTCGGGAAGGAAGGGAGCGAATCTCATCATTCCTTCCACCTCCAACTACTGGAGCTGAAATAAAAAAAAAAGAAGAAAAAAAAAAAGAAAAAAAAAAAAAAAGGTATATGAGAAGAAAAGGAGCAGGATCAGGAAGGAAATGCCTAAAAAAATGATGATGAACTCAAGCAGGCTAAGAAGTACCTGTCAAGTCAAGCGGAGGACCCGGTACCAGCCACTGAAAATTAGCCTTGCAGATTTTGCCCACCCTCTGCATAAGGCTTCGGATATCATAAAGTGTCCTGGCATTTTCTAGATTTGATAAAAACTCCAGAGGCCCAGCATGGCCGATGGCGATCATAAGGTGCTTCTCCCAGCGCACCCAGCCCGGATCGTTGATACACTCGGGCGGAAGTTTGGTCGATAAGGCAACATTGGCAGAATGCCCAAGATCAAGTAATAGGTGGCTCCACCAGTCATACTCCGGAAGATCACCATGAATATCTGTGGCCTTCCTGTCAAGAAGCTCAATGGGATCCAAAGGCAGCATCTCCCCATAGTAATATTGTTTGCCAGAATCAGGCTTCCCCTTCTTGGACGTCTTGGAATTATAGCGCCTGAGGTATGAGCGCATTACTCCTCTAAAGTGGGCTTTGAGGAATTCCACGTTCATCAAGATCAAAGGTAGACCCTTGTTCTTTAAACGGGTCTCTTCAAATTTCTTCAATTTCTTGGGGGCAAGCCGGAAGATGTTGCTTCTATCGAACCACCATCGGGCGTAGAAAAGATCTATGCGCCCAGTTGCCTCAAGAGCTGGAAGAATACATGTTGAATTTACCTCTTCCCGGCAGAAATAGTTCCACCAACTCGCCGCATTCATATGGAGACAATGATCGCGGTATAGGCGGACATCCAGTGGAAACTCTGCATTTGGCGGAACCGATTGGTCATATCCAAAGTTTCTGGCAAACCTTGAAGGATAATAAGGCTCCAATACAAGGCTGGATCCCCGGCGACATACCAGTACGCCTGGCCGAATGCAAAGTAACCAGTCTTTATATAAAGACACACCAGAACCCCCACTATGAGGCAGATGATAGGTGATCCCACTTGATGTGCGGACACTATAAGGCCGGATTCCTCGGGATACAGCGCCAAATTGAAGGAGAAATTGCTCGCCATTTGGAAGAAAAGACAAACTATAACGAGCTCCTGTCAGCTGGTTTATTAAATCCTCACAAGGCCTATTTCTGAACAGCAAGATCAAAGGAGCCATCGGCCGGGGCAGATCAACAGTTTGACAAAGCCCAGGTAGCAGAAGGCCCGCCCAGGCACTCAAGTAATGAGTGGGGAGTAATGTTTTCCTGTCCCGGGGGCTCGAATGTGAACTTAATGAGCCCAACCCGTGGAAGATATTGGCAAGGGCAGCAGGGGCTATGGCAAGCTTCAGGCCTTCCGCCAAAAGACAGGCCGGATAAATCAAACCCGGCCGAATTTGCTCCTCCTCACCATGGGGAACAACAAAGGAAGATAGCCAATATACTAGATACGCAGCCAAATAGGTGCGGTCTGGTAACCGGCGAGGATTCCACCCTCTGTTCTCAGGGGCAAAGATAAATCTCCCATGATGAGGCTTCCCTACACTGAGCTGGTTATACTCCTCCAGGCGGCGGCCTTCCGTCGCAAAATTATCAAAAAAGCAGAATGGCCCGTTATAGAAGTAACGAAGCCAAGCATTCTGGCTTACCCTTGGATTTGCCACGGGAGACTCCGGATCATCCGTCCTCTCAACCAGGACTAAGTCTCTCCACACTTTTGTCAGAAAACGGAGGCTGTATGGAAGAATATATTGGCCAGCGCCATTGCTGCGATAGGTATGTAAATCATCCAGAACAATCTCCTCATAAAAGTGCCCAGATATTGGCAACCCGGAGATTCGGTGGAAGCTCCATAAATCAATGGAAGTTTCACCTTCGGCCGTCCCAAAGGTGTTCCATCGGGGATTGAATCTCTCCACTAGTGCTTGGAGAAGCCCCGTATGGCATGGGTAATCATACAGCGCCGCCTCAACGGCCTCATAAATACCCGCCGATTTCAGAATCTCCCCGTAATGGTGGAGGACCCCCATCAGCCACTCAGTGGCGCCAAAGTGAAAAATGTGGGAAGATAAAACTGACCAGTTCCCATACCAGCTGGGACTAGTCAGATCGACAATTCGATTCAGTAAGCATCGATTGTCATAGTCTCCAGATACATACCTGGTATGGCAAGGCAGTAATTGTAGGCCATTAGTCTCCGGCCTCGCCTGATGACGATTCATCAGATTCCAAACTGCAGGAGAAATCTTCCTCGATCGGGTATAACTCTCCAGATCATGGCTAAATGAGCCCAGATCGACGGCCCGGGGGAGTCGGTGCTGAATAGCAAATCCCAAGGGGAAGCTGGGATATGAGAAAGCACAGGTACCGAGAAGACTGTCCCGGGACTTCAAAATAGCTGATTCCAAATACCGTCTTTCTACACTCAAGCAAAGGTCACCTGCAGTCATGTGTGAAGGAATAAAATTTGAATAAAGGTAAATAGCTCCGGATCTGATGGGAGATACTCCGGGTAGTCCTCCTCCCGCGAGTAATGATAGACTCCTTTCCGACGGCTAATACGGGACACATCCACCCCGCCGTTGATGGCAAGGCCGCCGGAGTTTACTTGTGCTACAATATCATTTCCGCTATCCAGGGATGATGAGTTGTGGCTTGTAGTGCGAGGTGCTCCAAACCTCGGCATCATATCATCAAGAAGAATCACTTTGTCCCGGGTTCGCTGGGCGTAGTCGCTACGGCTCAAGTATCCTTGTCCCTGAGGCATTTTTGAAGACCTGAAAAACGGATATAAAAGGGAGGAGGATGAGGACCAAAGAGAAAGTGTTGAAATACAACCTATCTGCAAAACGAAATCAGAAAGGGACTATTAAAAGTTAGTCCGGAATAAAAGACAGATTGCTATGGGTCATATGTCATTTCCCCTCAAAAAAAAAAGAGAGAGAAAGAAGATAGGGAGAGAGCAAAAACATTGACCTAGTACAACAACAGAATCAGAAATTGACAACTGAAGGGCAGCCCAAGCTATGAAAGAGGCTGCTATATGGAATTCACACGGCCTACGCGCCGTCACTCCAACTCCGACACGTACCCCGTGGGGGGCATTTGTTGGGACAGAAAATATTTATATGTGTATATGTTGGATGCTTGTTAAGAGGAGTACCAATGCTCCCTTATATAGTGGTCCAACAAGCCGAGTAGGTGGCAGTCACATGTAGGTAACTAACCAGTTAGTTAGCCTGAGGCAAGGAGGATGGCTACCTAACCAGGAGTCGGTAACTACCGGTAAAATGTTGACTTCACCTAACCGGTTTAACGGCCTGATTAGGGGGACAAGGTGGTTATGATTACGGTAACCCCAAGGTTACTTAAAGTCATGACTTAATCCAAGTTTCTGGTTGAAAGCCGTTCAAGCTCTCAAGTATTGTCAAGCATCCCAAGCAAGTGGGAGATGCCGAGGAGAATAAATCTCCGAATAAAATACGGCACGGAAGAATTCCGGCATTACGAGGTCTACAAGACCACATGTGAAAGATGAGTACGAGAACAAGTCCGCCACGAAGGCTCCAAAGACTTGCAATTGATTCTCCGTCCGGGACGACAGAATTTCGACAAGATGTCCAGAATGGCACGGGATTCTCCAAGGGCAAGACCCCTTCAAATGAAGGGGAGGCCGGCCTATTTATAGGGTTTTTCTGCCCCTCCCCTAAACCGATGAAAATACCATCGGTTAGGGGGTTTTTCCCCCTAACCGATGGTAGCTCCATCGGTTAAAGGGGTTTCCCCTTAACCGATGGAGCTTCCATCGGTTAAGGGGAGTCCCCTAACCGATGGTGCTTCCATCGGTTAGGGGAGTATCCCCTCTAACCGATGGGTGTTCCATCGGTTAGGGGGGATTCCCCTTTAACCGATGGAACTTCCATCGGTTAAGGGGTCCCCTTTCAAAAAAAAAAACAGGAAATAGGCACATCCCCTAACCGATGGTACCCCCATCGGTTAGAGGAGTGCCCTCCCCCTAACCGATGGTACCCCCATCGGTTAGAGGGGTTTAAACCCTCTAACCGATGGAACCCCATCGGTTAGAGGGAATTTTCCCTCTAACCGATGGAACCCCCATCGGTTAGAACCCCCCAATCCCACGCATGTAAGGGGGTGCCTTCCCCTATAAAAGGCACCCCCATTCCCCATGGAAAGGGGCTTCGGCTGGCTGGCTCTCGGGCTCGGGCTCTCTCTCTCTCTAGCTCTCCCTCCCCCGGTCAGAAAAAGTGTTATAGCCCTCCTTTTATTGTCCCTTCTTTCAAAGTTGAAGGAGATAGAAATTTCCAAATCCCCAAAGCTCCCCTCTTCGTTCTCAATCCTTTCTTTGTGAGTCAAGGTACCAAATCTTCTCCCGAGCATTGAGAAGTTGTTCATATACGGCATCGACAAACTTCATCGGCTAAAAGTCCGCAATAGCGGCACCGGCCCTCACGGGTTATAGGTTCTAAATACCGTCCACCCCGGACATATGGTATTTTAGATACCTTTGTAATTTATGCCACCTCCCATCGAGTTTTAAACTCTCCGGGATGGTGTGTTTGTGCTATATGCATATGTTTCTTAGAGGAGACTCTGCCCAAGTGGAGATTCTGCTCGAGAACGTATTCATATATTCACAGATTCGTATTTTTATATATATGCTTCTTAGAGGAAACTCTGCCCAAATGGAGATTCAACCTAAGAACATATCTATAAATTTCAAATCTGTGTTTATATTGATATGTTTCTTAGAGGAGATTCTGCCCAAGGAGAGATTCTGCCCAAGAACATGTTTGTATATTCACAAATTCGTATTTTATATGCATGTTTCCTAGAGGAAACTCTGCCCAAGTGGAGATTCCGCCTAAGAACATATCTATAAAATTCAAATTTGTGCCTATACACATGTGTTCTTGAAAGGAAGCTCTGCCCATGTCCGGGTTTCTCCCTCTAAAAACATATCAATATAATCACGAACTTTGTATTCATATACATGTCTTCCCAAGAGGAAACTCTGCCCAAATGGAGTCTCCGCCCATAAACATGTCTATAATCATAAATTCGTAATTACATGCGTATGCCTCTCAAAAGGGATTCTGCATATGCAGATAGTACCTCTTTGCCGGATACTCCATTCAAATAGGGATACCGGTGAGAAAATATGCATAAACTGCAAATTTATGATCATACACACATACCTCCTTAAGGGCAAAATTCCTCCGGACAAAGATTCTCCGAGGACACATGGATATAAGTACATGTTCATATGAATATACCTCCGTGAGGGCACTCCGTATAGGCAGAAACTCTGCCAAAATGAATTTATGAAAATTGTATTGATATACACACATCCAAAGAAAAAGGAAACAAGACCCGAACTATGCTCAGATACTCCAAAGAGCAGCACGAATGTATACTCACAAGAACTGCGTTCATATGGACAGTTTCCAGAAAGGAACTTTAAATTGACAAGAACGTCCATGGAGACCCGAACTGTGCTCAGATGCCCGAAGAGTAACATATGCATACTCATAAGAATCATGTCCATGTGGACAGTTTCAGAAAAGAACTATAATATGACAAGGACTTCCATGGAGATATATTCACATGTTCTCCAGAAATCATATCCACATGAGTGAGAAATGAGGGAGAAAGAAACTCTACCTCAAATTCAGACTTTGCTAAAAAGGGCACTGTAAAAGAACTCATATGAAAAATTGATACAGTAATCCTTCTAATACGGAAGTGTTACTCCGGGTCATAATACCCCCAAGTTCAGAATCAAAATCACGGGTATATACCCGTTCACAATAACAATCCTCGTGCTTTCCCAAATAAAAATTTCTAATCAACCTTTGCAAATAGAAGAAAAAACCTCAAATAGGTCCACGGGTATGCAACCGTTCCCCTCTCAAAATCACACTTTGGACTCCAAAAAGGCAGTCATTTCAAAAATGAAATACCCAAAGCAAAAGCATTTCAAAATAATCAAAAGAAAGGAAAAACATGTTATGATCAGGATTTTCTAAAAGCGTGCATATTTTTCTCATCCTTTGCTATGAATGGTATTCGGGTTAAAACTGATGTTAAATAACACCAGGAGTCTTAACTCGATGTAAATGTAACATCGACTCCGGTCGATGGAGACAGAGGTCCAGCACATGCTACTCCAATCACCTGATGAGTATAGATACGGGACTCAAGGAGTTCAGATAAAAAACGGCGCACCCTAGTCGCCCGTCACACGGGCATCCCCGTCCATTTCATGGACAATCCAATCGTCCGTTCCACGGACATCATACCCGTCCGTTCCAAGGACACCCAAAAATACTCTCTCCGCATTGTGCGGACTCTTTCTTCTGTCTGTTAGACAGACTGGCACGCCCCGCAAAATTCAAAGCATGGGAAATGAATACATGAATCACATAAAACGAAATGAATAAACAAAATCAAATGATATGTGCTTCTACACAACGATAACCATATGTAACTCCACACTGTATAACACCCACATATATACATAACAACACATATATATACCATACGCCTA